>WBNM01021987.1:0-11639 GCA_013399055.1 Ramphastos sulfuratus | reverse complement strand
TCAGTGCAGGATGGGATGCAGGACATGGTGGAGGATCTGGTGTGGGATATGGTGCCAGACAGGAAGTGGGATACCAGGTGGGGTGTGATCTGGGATGGGATGCAGGACACAGCAGAGGATCCAGTGTGGGATATGTTGCTGGATGGGATGTGGGATGCAAGGTGGGATGCAACATGGGATGGGATGCAGGATGTGTTGGGGGATTCAGTGCAGGATGGGATGCAGGATGCGAGATGAGATACAAGGTGGGATATGATGAGGGATCCAGTGTGGGATGAGATGGAGGATTCAGTGCAGGGTGCAGTGCGGGATCCAAAATGGGATGCAGTGAGGGACACCATGTGGCACACGAGGCAGGATGTGAGGCAGGGTGCAGTGAGGGGTGTGATGAGTGATCTGATGTGGGATGCAGTGAAGGATTCACTGCAGGATGTGATGAGGGATGCAACGTGGGATGCCAAGAGGGGTGAGATGCAGGATGCCATGCAGGATGCCAGGTGGGGTGCCATGAGGAATGCAATGCAGGATGTGATGCAGCATATGAGGTGGGATGAGATGCAGGATGAGCTGTGGGATGTGGAGCAGGATTCACTGCCTGTGTGTTGCCCACAGGCTCTGCCCTGACCCTGATGCCAGCTGTGGCACAGCCTGGCTTACATTGCCCTGTCCTGCCACCCCCACTCTGCTACGAGGCCTGCCCACACTCCATGGTCATGCACATAACATTCCTCTGTGCCTGCTGCTCCACTTCCAGCCAGGGAGTCATTTCCATGTCTCACCCTCTAATCCCCCTGCCCCAGACTCCCCACTGCTGCAGGCAGCATTCCCAAACCTCTGCCCTGCCCCAGGTGGGACCCTGCTGGTGGCAAGGATGATCTGGAGGGCTCCAGTGCTTCGGGAACTGGAGGCACCCACTGTTTCCAGGACAACTGGGTGCTCTCTATAGCTGCTTGTTGCTGCTGCGTCCCTGCAAGCCTCCCCCCCGCCCCAGCCACAGCAGGAGCTCAATCATCAGTCCTGTCCCCCGCTCAAAGCATGGCAAGGGGGGTGGGGGGTGCTGAGCCCCCCACCCAGCTTCCCGAGGCCAAGCAGTGCTGGGGAAGGTGCTGGAAACCCCTCCAGCCAAAACAAAGCATCTCCTCAGTGATCCGTGAGAGCACCCAGAGCCCCACAGCATTCTCCTCACCCCTGTGAACTGGTGGGGAAATGCTGCTCAGGGCTTCCAGTATGCACAGACTGGGGAGGGGCTGGGGAGCGGCGGAAGCTCAGCAGCTGTCAGGGCATCATTAGAGCAGCGCCCATGCGAGGGGAGGTTGTGACACCAGGGCTTTGCTGGCTGGCTGGGAATTAGCCCTGCCCATTAAGGCAATAATTACCCACCAGGTTATCACAAGGTCCCCGGTGCCACCACGATCATTATGCTGGCGCTGCCGCAGCAGATAACAGCATCCACCGCGATAAGTGTGGGCATCGCTGGGACAGAAGCACCAGGCAGGGGCTGGCTGAGCCCTCCCCACCAACTAGGCACTCAGCACGGTTCTGTTTCCAACCTGGGGCTCTCGTTTCCCCTTCATTTGGCACAGAAATCAGGGATGGGGAGAGTCACCGAGGTGGCAGCTACTCCGTGCCCAGCTCCGGATGAGGATTCAGGCAAGAGAGTGAATCCAGCTCCCTGCCGGGGAGGGGGGTTGTCACAGAATCACCTGCTTGGAAAAGACCTTAAAATCATGGAGTGCAGCCACAACCTAACATCTCTCTGCACACAACTCTCAGCCCACATCCCTCGGCTCATCATCCAAACGCATTTCAAACACCTCCAGGGACAGCGACTCCACCACCACCCTGGGCAGCTCAGGTGCTGGAAAGCTGGAACCAGTTCCTGCGGCCCCTTGGTAGAGCTGATCCCCAGGGCTCATCTCCTCCGAGCAGCAGCTTTGCAGAAAGGCTTAGGAGGAAGAAGCATCTCGGCTGGAAGCGTGGGGACGAGGTGGGGGCGGGGGGAGCAAGAGACAGCCCCGGCAGCCGTAGCCGCCTGTCTGAACGGCTTCCCGTTAAACTTCACCATCCATTGCTCCGGCGGAAAAACAAAAGCAGGCAGCAAGAGGGAAGTTTGGGTTGGAAGATAATCTGCTCTAACGGGAAGAGGCAGCAAGAGCCCGGGCAGAGCAGCCTGAGCCTGGTGCCCATCACCAGGCTGAGCCAACCAAGCTCAGCGTCTGAGGCTGCTGCTTGCCTCTGAGCAACCTTCACCTAAAGTTCGCTGCTGGTGGTGGCAGGGAGAAGAGTTGAAGTAGAAGGAGTGAGGGTTTAGGTTGGAAGGGACCTCAAAGCTCAGCCAGTTCTAACCCCTTGCCATAGACAGGGACACCTCCCACTGGAACAGGTTGCTCAAGGCTTTATCCAGCCTGGTCCTGAACACCTCCAGGGAGGTTGTGGAG
Organism: Ramphastos sulfuratus; assembly: GCA_013399055.1. Taxonomy (NCBI): domain Eukaryota; kingdom Metazoa; phylum Chordata; class Aves; order Piciformes; family Ramphastidae; genus Ramphastos; species Ramphastos sulfuratus. The sequence continues at coordinate 9,201 of WBNM01021987.1, read as the reverse complement.
CACAAAAGACCTCCCTGGGCAACCTGTGCCAGTGTCTCACCACCCTCACTCTAAGGAATTTCTTCCTAACCTCCAGCCTCAATCTCCCCTCTGCCAGCTTCACGCTATTCCCTCTCCTTCTATCACTACAAGCCCTTGTGATAAGCAGAAGAGGAAGGATGTGAGCAAGCTCTGAAATCAATTTCACTCTGTTCTGGAAGGAGGAGCTCTGCCATGGTGGCACTGCCAACAGCTGATCCCAAGTGACTCCTGGACTTATGGACATGGACATTGTGCCCAGGAAGATGGCATTCAGCTCAGCCACTTCATTTTGATTTTTTCCAGGCACTCTGTGCACTGAGGGATGGATCAGACCTGATCCTGTGTCCATCTGCACCAAGGCAGAGATGATGACTTGGCACAAGGCAGCACAGCGTGAAGGACTCAGGGCACTGGGCCAGGCACACTGGAGAGAGGAGCTTCTGGGAGCAGCTAAGAGGAATTGAGAGAGTTTCTGCTGGGGTAAGGTGCAGAGGATGCCTGCTGGGCCTGTGGGACTCAGGGATCAGAGAGGACACCTCTGAGGTGTCCACTTCTGTGTCTCCATGCAGCAGAAAGCAGCTCTGCCACACCTCAGGGCTTGCAAGGATAAATCATGGAATGGGTTTGGTTGGAAAAGCCTTCCAAGATCAGCCTAACACCAGCCTGACCACTAAACCATCTCCCAAAGTGCCATGGCCACAGGTTTCTTGAACACCTCCAGAGATGGGGACTCCACCAGCTCCCTGGGCAGCCTGTGCCAATCCCTGACCACTCTTGCAGAGGAAAAAGCTGTTCCTCAAGTCCAACCTAAATCTCCCCTGGTGCAAACTTGAGGCCGTTTCCTCTCGTTCTATCCTCTCATTCTCACTTCCCTCAGCTGCTCCTGGCCAGCCTATCGCAATGCCTGCATCACATCCCTCCGGATCCCAGCCTGAGGGGAGCGGCTGAGAGCCAGCCCTGCCTCGCCTCCTTCCCACCGCAGGGCTGCCTGCAGCCTGTGGCCGTCGGAGCCGTCTCGGAGCGGCGGCAGGAGGCGGATGGTGCCTGCACACGAGCAACCACCCAAGAGCAAAGATCTTTGCATAAATATTCATCTCGATTAATAAACATGAGGGCTGCAGAGAGCCTGGCTGGAGCCGGCGGCAGGGACCTTATCTCTGCCGCTCCGCCTTGCCGGAGCGCGGCCGTTCAGCGCCGGCCCCTGATGGCTTTTCACAGCAGGAAATCCCAGAGGTTGGATGCTGGGAAGCTGCTCAGCCACGTCCTCACTGTTCCCTTCTAAGCAGGGAGGTGTTATCTAGATAGCAGAGAGAAACTCTTTACACAGCAGAAAGAAATTATTGACAGTGAGGGGAGAGAGATGCTGGAACAGATTACCCAGGGGGATCCTGGATGCCCCCTCCCTGGGCATCCAGGAGCACAATGGCCAGGGAGGGTTGGAAGCTCTGCACAGAAGGAGACTCCACAACCTCTCTGGGCAGCCTGCTCCAGGTGTTCGAGGCCAGGCTGGATGAGTCCTTGAGCAATCTGGGCTGGTGGGAGGTATCTCTGCCCATGGCAGGGAGTTGGACCTGGCTGAGCTTTAAGGTCCCTTCCAACCCAAACCATTCTCTGAATCTCTGGCAGCATCTCCCCCGGAGCATCAGAGCACCAACACCTCCTAGGGAGCTGTGAACTGGGATGCACAGGGTGCAGGAGGCTGCAGGAGGTGAGGGCAATGCCAGGCTGTACCCAAGGGAAGAGGTTCTGATCATCTTGGCCTCGGCTACTCTGTGCTTTGCAGCTCCCCAGTGACAGCCTCACTGAGGCACAAGGTCCCTGCCAGGGTGCAGTGGCACCAAGGGCACCGTGCCAGTGGTCCCTACCATTAGAGCATGCAGGGAGATGGATCTGGATACTTTCAGCTCCCACTGGGCCCAAGCCAGCCTCATGACATTCAACAAGGCCAAGTGTAAGGTCCTGCACCTGGGTAGGCACAATCCCAAGCACAGCTCCAGGTTGGGTGGGGAATGGCTGAGAGCAGCCCTGAGGAACAGGCCCTGGGGGTATGGGGTGATGAAAAGCTCAAGATGANCCTGAGTGACCTGTACTAGTGGGGGTTGGAACTGGCTGATCCTTGAGGTCCCTTCCAACCTTACCATTCTTTGATTCTATGATAAAAGGACAGGCCCAGGGCTGCTGGAGGAGGCAGTGGCAGAGGCAGCAGCTCAGTGGTGGCCCTGTGGGAGCTGTGGCACAGGGATGCTGGAGCTGGCAGGGCCAGGTTATGCCTGGCTCCTGCGGGGCTCTGCCTTTGTCACTCTGCCAGCAACCTGGGGCATAAACAAGTGCCTGACATTTCCACACCGCTGCCAGGCTCCTTGGATAAAAGCAGAACATAATTAGCAAATTAATCAGGAGACAATAGCTGGGATCTGAGCTGTCGTTAGCTCCATGTGGAGATGACCCTGGGCATGTTCGGGGCCAGGCAACCCGGGGGTGGCCACACTCAGGGAGGGGAAGGTCTTGGTCCCTGTGTGCCCCCCAGGCTGGTGGCCTCTGCCTTGTCTCCTCCACTTTTGTAGCCTTGGCAGCTGGTGGGGCAGCTCCAGGGCAGGAGCTTGGGAATGAAACCTGCAAAGGGCAGCAGCTTCCCTTGCTCGTCATAGAATCACAGAGTGATGGGATGGAAGGGTTGGGAGGGAGCTCTGCAGATCATCCAGTCCAACCCTCCCTGCTCCAGCAGGGCACCCACAGCAGCTTGCCCAGGAGCACAATGGCCAGGGGGGGTTGGAAGCTCTGCACAGGAGACTCCACAACCTCTCTGGGCAGCCTGCCCCAGGCCTCCAGCACCCTCACACCAAACAAGTCTCTCCTGCTGTTCAGGTGGAACCTCCTGCACTCCACTTTGTGCCCATTACCCCTTGTCCTGTCCCTGGGCACCACTGACAAGAGCCCAGCCCCAGCCTCTTGCCCCTCACTCTTTATCTCTTGCTGAGCATTGCTCAGATCCCCTCTGGGGCTGCTCTTCTGCAGGCTCAGCACCCGCAGGGCTCTCACAGAGCTGCTCCAGGCCCTTTAGCATCATCTGATGGACTCTCTGCAGTAGTTCCCTGACTCTTTCCAAACTAGGGAGGCCAGAACTGATGAGGGGAGGCCAGAACCGAGGAGGGGAGGCCAGAACTGATGAGGGGAGGCCAGAACCGAGGAGGGGAGGCCAGAACTGATGAGGGGAGGCCAGAACCGAGGAGGGGAGGCCAGAACTGATGAGGGGAGGCCAGAACCGAGGAGGGGAGGCCAGAACTGATGAGGGGAGGCCAGCACAGAGCTCTGACTGGCAGTGGATTTGCATGCAGCGTGTCGGGTGCCCTGCAAACACAGAGAACCTCGTTCAAACACATTTCAGTGATAAAATGATATTGACTCTGAGTAATTAAAAGCCATTTCCATATTCAAATAGAGCTGATTGAGGAGAAATGCCTTCCTTTTAATTGCCTGGAGGGGAATTAGCAACTTTTGGAGCGTGCAGCCCGGTGGATGCGTCTTCACTTGGCAGCCTGCAAGAAGCCCGTGGAGGTGGAGGGGGAGGAAGAGGAGGTGTAGAAAAGAGGAGGAAGAAGAGGTGTAGAAAGAAGAGGAGGAGGAGAAGGAGGTGTAGGAAGGCTGGCACACAGGCAGGGTGAAGGTGTGAGGAGTTCTTCCTTTGCATGCCTGCCTGGTCCCCGGGAAGCCAGAGCTGATGTCCTGGTTTGACCCCAAATTGATGCCCTCCTTTTCCCCCTCCCCCCATCCATGGGGTCTTCCTGGGGACGTGTGGCCACCAGCCCCTGTGACAGCAGAATTATGAGTTGCATCAGGGTGGGGGCTCTGGAGAGCCCCCAACTCCCTGTTTCTCAGGAGGGGATGCTCCAGGTGAGCTTTGAGCAGGTCCTGGCACAATGCCATGGCTGAGAGAAGGGCAGGGACATATCCCAGTGCCAGTGCCAGTCCCTCACTGTCCCATCCTGGTCATTTATGAGTGCCAGGGGAATGCTTAGAAGTTGATCACCAAACTTCCTTCTCCAAATGCCCACCCCTACCACAGCTGAGCTGCCACCAGCACGACCCCTCTAGCACCTCCAGCCAACCAAGCACCATGGCACCATCACTGCCATCAGTGTGCCCAAAGCACCAAGGGGGACAGCAAGGCCCTCTGGGCACAGAGGTCTTAGGGGCCACATCTCAGAGGCCCTCCAGCACCTCCCTGCAGGATTTTGGTTCCTGCTTGGTTTCCTAGGGAAACCAGGATGTGGCTCAGCTCAGCCTCCACACACGTGGGTGTGCACAGGGATGTGGGGGTGCATGGGGATGTGGGGGTGCACTGGGCATGGGGTGCCCCACAACCTCCATCTCCCCTCCTGGTGACTCTCAGAGCAGGGCATGAGCCCTCCACACTCTCCATCTCCCCTCCTGGTGACCCCCAGTGCAGGGCATGAGCCCCCCACACCCTCCATCTCCCCTCCTGGTGACCCTCAGAGCAGGGCATAAGCCCTCCACACTCTCCATCTCCCCTCCTGGTGACCCTCAGAGCAGGGCATAAGCCCCCCACACTCTCCATCTCCCCTCCTGGTGACCCCCAGTGCAGGGCATGAGTCCTCCCAAACACCCAAGCTGGGGTCCAGAGCAGAGGGGAGCAGATCACCCACTCTTGGGTGCTCCCTTAGCAAGGGACCCCACACCACGAGGATGCTCTCAGGAGCCTGACTGAGGGTGCTCAGCACCCAGCAGAATTGGCTCCTGCCTCTTGAGGGATCTGCATGGGGCAGGAGGAAGGCTCAGCCCTGCTTGTGCCCACGTCCTGGTGGCATGTGCCAGGCTGCCCAGCAGCACAGCCTCTTTCCATGCTCCATCACCCTTCCAACAGATTCCAGAGGGCTCTCACTTTGCTCCCATCCATCCTGCCTGGCCCACAGCTGTCACTTGCTCCAGTGGGGACAGACCACACTGGTGCAAAGCTCTGTGCCCTCTGTCCCCAGCTACAGGGCCAGACAAGAGCCCTCCACATGCATTGACTCCTCTCCAGGCATGGATCTGCAGCACCTCAGGATGCATCCAGAGCCTGCTGCTGGGGCAGAGAGGTTGCAGGCAGAAGGAAAGAGGGGGAAATGGGATGGGGAGAAGGGTGCCAGCCCTGCAGCCCCCACCCCCAGGACAGCCCTGCTCACTGGAGGGGGTTGGACAAAATTACCTTGGAGGGTCCCTTCCAATGCTGCTGCTCCTCAGCCTCTTTACAACCACCCATGGGCCTCCTGCTCCTCCAGGTGAACTTCCAGCCCTGGTTGTGAGGAAAGCAGAGGAGCCACCATCATTAGCATCAAACTGAGCCTTTGCACCAGGGTCCTCCTGCAGCCTCTGCAAAACAAAATGCACCTAAAGGCACCACCACCTGTAGGCAAGTGCTGACATCAGCAGGCAAGGTGCTCCTGCTGCCATCAGAGGGTGAAGCAAGAGGCAGGAGAAGTCTCCTCCGAGGACAGAGGTTGTGCATTGCCAGCCTGTGCCAGGTAAAGGCACAGTGATCCATAGGCAGATGCTGGCAGCAGCAGCCAAGGTGCTCCTGCTGCCATCAGAGGGTGAAGCAAGAGGCAGGAGAAGTCTCCTCCAAGGGCAGAGGTTGTGCATTGCTACCCTGTGCCAGGCTGGCTGGGGGCCTGGGTGTGCAGGAGGAGTGGGGTGAGCTGGCAGAGGGCCAGGCTCGTGGCATTTGCACCAGGATGGGCACAGGGCCACTGGAGCTGGGGCTCAGAGGTGACAGATGTGCCAGCTCTGGCTTCCAGGCCAGCCTGTGGTCAGTCATTAAGCTCACACTGAGAGATTTTTCCTGCCAGGGCTCCTGTGGTGAGCCCAGGGAAGGTCCTTCCCTCCTCACAGCATCACAGAATTAAGCAGGTTGGAAAAGCCCTTTTAGACCATCAAGTCCAACCTAACACCCTCTAATTAACTAAGCCCTGGCACTCAGTGCCTCCTCAGCCACCCTCCTTTCAAACACCTCCAGGGATGGGCACTCCACCACCTCCCTGGGCAGCCTATCCCAATGCCAATCACTCTTGCTGGGAAGAACTTCCAGCCTGAACCTGCCCTGGCACAGCCTGAGGCATGGAAGTTGTTGGAGGTGTTTCTACTTTTACACTGCACAGCCAAAGCCTCAAACGTGCTTGAGAAGCACCTGGGAGAGAGCTCAGAGCAGTTCCCACAGCTCCAGGAAGTGGGATGGGCAGGNGGGGGGGGGGGGGGGGTGAGACCCTCGGGGTGGGAGCAGGGTAATAGAGACCCTCTGGGTGGCAGCAGGGTGAGACCCAGAGGGCATCCCCAGGGTGCTACTCAGAGTGTCCTCTCCCAATACCAGGACCTTAGCATGCAAGGGGGGGGATGAAAAAAAAACCAAACCTGCCAAAGCTAAAAGCCAGAGACAGAGGAATTAAAGCACCATAATTAAAGAGAAATTCTTGCAGCATGTTGAAGGCAGAATAGGATCATTGTGTTTGCCTCCCACATCCCAGATGGATGCAGGAGGGCTGCAGACAAGGGTGGAGAGCGTNTGCCAATCACTCTTGCTGGGAAGAACTTCCAGCCTGAACCTGCCCTGGCACAGCCTGAGGCATGGAAGTTGTTGGAGGTGTTTCTACTTTTACACTGCACAGCCAAAGCCTCAAACGTGCTTGAGAAGCACCTGGGAGAGAGCTCAGAGCAGTTCCCACAGCTCCAGGAAGTGGGATGGGCAGGGACACTGAGCACAGGGATAAATCCAGGCTCTGGGTACCAGGGATTGCTCTCAGGAGCTGCCACTTCCTTCCAACCCCCATGGGGTTAGCCACTCTGGGGAGGGGGTTTCGACTTTTATAACCCACAGCCAGAGCCTCGATGTGCTTGAAAAGCATCAGGGAGAGCCCAGAGTGCTCCTGCAGCTCCAGGAGCTGGGATTTACAGGGACACTGCTCCTGAAAACAGGAATAGATCCAAGCTCTGTGTGCTTCAGGTCACTCACAGCAGCTGCTGATCCCTTCCAGCCCCTTTCACCTCCCCAGGATTACAATCCTGGATCCCCATGGTGGGAGCAGGGANGAAGAAGAAGAAGAAGAAGAAAGGAGTGAGCTAGAGCAGGCCTTGTGTGAGCAGAAATTGAATTTTTATCAGTCCCTATGTAGATTGTGTTTATTCATCTGTCTCCTATCCATCTCCCCTATTTCTTTACCCAAATTACTTTCCTCCTTTGGCCTAATTTTATTTGTACAGAGAGTGGTTGCTTGCTTCCATTTCAGCAGAAAGGAAGGGGGGAAAAAATAAAGAAGAATAAGAATCATCATAATAAAAAAAAAAAAAACCATCTCCTAGTCAATGAGGTGAGAGATATCCCCAGCAGAAGTCAGAGCAGCTCTCCCCCCTCCCCAAGAGCACATTAGCCTCTTGCTCCTGCAGAGCCACATTTCCATCACAAAAAGCTGAGCTTGCTGCCTACCCTGGCAGAAAAAAAAAACCAAAAACCCAAAAATATAAAAGGTTTTTGTCCCCTCTGCCCACCCTGGGGGGTTGTGGGAGCCATGAGGCCAAGCTCAGCCCTGGCAGTCACAGAGGATGGGGTGGGGGGGAGATGCCCACCTAAATGTGTATTGGGTTGGAAGGGAATCTTAAAGTTCAGTCAGATCCAAACCCAACCCTGCTATGGGCAGGGACACATCTCATCAGCACAGGCTACTCATCCAGCCTGGTCCTGAGCACCTCCAGGGTGGTTGTGGGGCACAGAAGACCTCCAGGAAGGTTGTGGAGCACAGAAGAAAGAAGTGCAGGGAGGTTGTGGAGCACAGAATCACCCAACGTGATCAAAGATCACGTTGGGTGATTCTGTGCTCCACAACCTCCCTGGGCAACCTGTGCCAGGGTCTCACCACCCTCAACCTGTGCCAGAGTCTCCCCCACCCTCACTCCTCCCTCACCTCCACTCTCACTCTCCCCTCTCCCACCTCAAAGCCACTGTCCCTCATCCTGTCACTCCCAGTCCTTGTCCAAAGTCCCTCCCCAGCCTTCCTGCAGCCCCTTTCAGGTCCTGGCAGGCTGCTCTGAGGTCTCCCTGGAGCCTTCTCTTCTCCAGGCTGAATGACCTCAGCTCTCCCAACCTGGCTTCACAGCATTGCTGTGGCCTCCTCTGATCCCGTTCCAACAGGTCTGTGCTGAGCACTCCAAAGCTGGCCCAAGAAGTGCAGGGAAGGGAAGGGCTAAGGAGGGCAGGGCAGGGCAGAGCCGGGAAGGGCAGGGCAGGGCAGGGCTAAGGAAGGCTAAGGAGGGCAGGGCAGGGCTAAGGAGGGCAGGGCAGGGCAGGGCTAANGGCTGGGCTAAGGAGGGCAGGGCTGGGCTAAGGAGGGCAGGGCTGGGCTAAGGAGGGCAGGGCTGGGCTAAGGAGGGCAGGGCTGGGCTAAGGAGGGCAGGGCTGGGCTAAGGAGGGCAGGGCTGGGCTAAGGAGGGCAGGGCTGGGCTAAGGAGGGCAGGGCTGGGCTAAGGAGGGCAGGGCAGGGCAGAGCAGGGGGGCAGAATCCTCTCCGTTCCACCTGCTGCTGACAACTGCTGGGGACCAGCAGGTTGTTGGCTCCCATCCAGCAAGTGCAGCACAATCCCAGCTGAGAAACAGAATTTGGCCGTCAGAATTTGGGGGGGGGGAGGAAACTCCCTGCCCCCCTCCCCCATGCTGCCAAGTGGGAATCAGCTCGTCCTTGTCTGAGGGAATCGCTTTGTGCTGTGCCTGGCGTTAGGGGAAACTCGAACTGCTCAGCGTTGATTGATTCTCCCCCAGGGCCCGACCATTAAAAATGTATGGAATTACTCATGCAAAGTGTCCCCCCCCCCGCCCTTACACATGGGCCCTTTGTGAGGACATTAAACTCCCAGCGTTTGTCACTCACTCACCCACTGCTTGGGATTTGCTCCCATTTATTATCCTGAACAATCCTGCATTGATTCTATTTTCGACTCCTGCCACGTCACACTGAGCTCCCAGGCTCCCTGCTGGGACCGTGCCTGCTTGCCTCACTGTGGCTCCAACCACCCTCACACACACACACACCCCCCTCCCGAGTTTTGGTACCCACTCAAGGTAGGGACAGCCCCCCCCAGACCTCCCTCTGCCACGGAGAGAGCTCCCCTGGGGAGAGGCTGGGGGAGGGTTGGGATGCT
>WBNM01021985.1:618-22516 GCA_013399055.1 Ramphastos sulfuratus | reverse complement strand
AATAAAATAATAAAATAAAAAGAAACAGTGCAGAAGTCTTCCAGAGGAACTTACCTGCAGAGAATGGCAGCTGTGTGTAGATCATATTCACAAATACACTGCCAGAAGCTTGGATCACAATGTTCTGCCCACAAGAAAAGACAATGATTACCAAGCACTTTAAAGCAAGGTAAAACACTTTCCATATATTTTCTATCTAGGATTGTCCAGGATTAATTTTAAAATAAAAAAAAAAAAAGTAAGGAGGAGACTGTGATGGTGTTCTGATTGCTGTACTATCTTTATTACTCTGATCTATTGACTGTCAAACAAGCCTAAAGATAACTAAAGGAGAGTAAACTACTAGGAGCTTGACATCCAATGTACCTACTTTACTTTTAATTTTTTTCAAGTTCAAATGAGATTTCAAAAAGAAATAATCTAAATATATCTATATCTATATCTATACCTATACTTATACCTATACCTATATCTATACCTATACTTATACCTATACCTATATCTATACCTATACTTATATCTATATCTATACCTATACCTATATCTATACTTATATCTATCATAGAATCATAGAATCATAGAATGGTAAGGTTGGAAGGGACCTCAAAGATCATCTAGTTCCAACCCCCTGCCATAGGCAGGGACACCTCCCACTACTACATATCTATACCTATTTCTATTTCTATTTCTATTTCTATTTCTATTTCTATTTCTATTTCTATTTCTGTTTCTGTTTCTATTTCTATTTCTATATATCTATATCTAAATATAAATAAATAAATCAGATTTCCTCTCTCTTGTTAGGTACCAGTTGCAAACTCCTTGTCTGTTAAGCTGTGTTAGGTGTCTATGTTTAGGACTCACAGTTTGTCCTCCATTCAGGCTGACAGCTATACTCTTGAGGCAGGTCTCAGTGTCAGACAGGCCACACTTGTGGATGTCTCCCAGGACACTGAATTCATTGCTGTCACAGAGCTGGAAGGAGAAAGCAAAATATCTTGTTAAAATGATTTTTAAAAGAAAAAAAAATATATTAGAATATTATTGTGTGAAAAAGATTCATGCTTAAAATCTGTTACTAGTAAAGTAGGTCTTCTAAAATACTGTTTCTTCCTTTTTTCCCTGCTCATATGGTCTTACATGTCAGTCACCAAGTCACAGAATTAAGCAGGTTGGAAAAGACCTCTGAGATCATCAAGTCCAACCTATCACCTAACCCTTCTAATTCACTAAACCATGGCACCAAGTGCTTCATCCAGCTTTCTTTTAAACACCTCCAGGGATGGGGACTCCACCACCTCCTTTACAGTAAAGCCTGCAGAAGGCTGTGATTCTAACCATGCCATCATTTTGTAATGAAGATTCAATGGAAGACAGCTGAGATACAGAATCACAGCCATCTTGAAGTGTCACATCTAAATTATGGGCTTTTTAACTTTTTTTTTTTTTTTTGTCCAAGTTTAGGGGTTTTCTATACCTCCAGAGCCTCTGAGAATCTAATGTTATGAGTTGGTGCCCAAAAGGTAGTTTAAGATACATATCTGATCTGTGCTGCCATTGTGGGCTGAGCCCAGTGCTGGTGAACCTTATCTGAAAGTGTGATTGATTTAGCCTAATCTCTTTCTGAATTAACCTCATTCTAGCTCATTTCTGGTTTTGTGCTTCACTCTCTTGGCAACATTCAATTTGAGCTTTTTTTTAGAACAGATTTTATTCAATATAAATTCTTTAGGAAAAGTATTTACACCTCTCACCCAGTGCAAGTAAACAACCAATACAGCCAAAGTTCTGGAAGCTGCAATTCTGTAGTCATTGTTATGATACAACTGTATTTAAACAGAGCTGTAGCTGAGAATCATAGAATCACAGAATGGTAAGGTTGGAAGGGACCTCAAAGATCATCTAGTTCCAACCCCCTACCATAGGCAGGGACACCTCCCACTAGTACAGGTCACTCAAGGCCTCCTCCAACCTGGCCTTGAACACCTCCAGGGAGGTTGTAGTGAGTGGTGTAACACTGAAACAGGCTGCCCAGGGGTGAGGTTGAAGCCCCATCCCTGAAGGTGTTCAGGATAATGCAAACCTTTTCCTTTAGCAAGGATTGTGACTCATTTTTACCTTGGTTAGGACATAGCTACAGTCTCCAAAGAAGGAGTAATGTTTCTCATCAAATGTGGTAATGTGGGAACCTCCTTCAACGCCGCAAGTTCCAGGGCAGGACCGGGTGATGCAAGACCATTCACCTCCAACACAGGTACTGAAATGGAGAGGGCATTTAGTAACCTTGGCTAATGCAAGTGTAAATGAAGTAAGAGATAATAAGGGCAGTTGATGCCTTAATTTCCCTCCTGCAGCATTGCTCATACTGTCAAGGAAACAAACACATTGCCTTGAAAACACAGAATAATTGCACCTATGATTGTAATAATTTATATATATCTATCTTTATTCCAGTCTTTGGTCATAATCCAGTCCTGGTGAACCTGGCATTCATTCTGCTGCATGGGAGTGATGTCTCCTCAGCTCCACTAGCATGGCTCAGGCTTGAAACATATGAAGTGTTTCTTGCTATATAGCAGACATGATGCTCTTGGATTCAGAGGTAGGTGCCTTTGCACACACTTAGTTAGTAATACTCCAGTAATACCTAATACTCCAGTAATTATAACAATGTATAGCAAATATATCTAGCAAATATATAGTAAATATATCTATCAAAAATGCCTCTTAGATATTATCACCCACTGTCTACTGCACATCCCTAAATGTCACATCCTCAGTAGTATTTACATGAGCATTACAGTGCTGCAAAGGATGCAGCACAGCAGGTCACATTTTTAAACACCTCTGGGTTCTGAATTTGATTTTCCCCTTTAATTGATTGATCTTCAAATGGGAGTAGCTATGTCTAACCCTAGATTGCTGCTTCCAAGTGTGAGGAGAAAACAGATGTAAGTATCCTCTAAAAAACATCTAATTGAGCAAGTTCAATTCATAAATAATTCCTTGTTTCTTTTTAAGGTGAAATTAGATTTCCCCCCGCCCTGTCTTACCATGATCTGCATTTGGATGAGAAGGAGGCACCAGGAGCATAAGTTTCCCCCTCATAGGTACAGTGGCAGGCTCTACGGGGAATGCAGCCAGCACCATTGATGTCATCAAAGACAGTTCCTAAGGAAAGAAGTGGCCTGTTACTCACTCTGTGCACTGCAGAACCTGCTTTTCTACACCTATCTGCCAGATGCCTGAAAGCTTTTTCCATTTCTTCTGTATTAGACAGAAAATAAATAGAAAGTACTTCAGAACAGTGGGGTGCCAGCTATGGAGGGACTGAAGGGCTACATTCCACTGAAGCCTATCTAAAGGGTGATCAAAAAGAGACCTCTAGGGAAATATCTTCCTGTTATGGACTCCATTAGAATGGAATTAGGATTGAAGTTGCTAGATAATGAGGTGGAGTAGATGAACCATTTGTAAGACTGCCCAGGGACATACTTATATAGTAAATATTTTTTGATTCTCTAAGAGGAGTCAGTGCTATTAGACAAACAAATGATGGTGAATTCTGTGAGCTATTCTGACAGCAGAAGAGCTGTAAGGGGTGGAAATCCTACCACGCAGTCACTCACAACAGCAACAGTTCTCAGCTCCAGAAGTAAATGTGCACAAAAAGAACACCTTTGCATCGATCCATGCACTGATATTCAGCTCTCACACATAATTCTCTGAAGCCTCAGAGTTTACACACTGCCCAGTGCTTTCTCAGCTCCTTGTTTAGGCATACAACACTAGACAGGAAGGGTTTGGTAATCTGGGGAATCAGCTGCAGCTTTGCTAACAGCAGAAATTATAATTGTGGGCAAAAAGAAGTGATTAAAAATTACATTCTTTGTATGAACTGAATGTGGATGCTGAGAAGAAACTTTATTGTTGGGAGTGAAATATCTCATTCTTAATTCAGTCATTAAAGAATCACAGAATCATTTAGGTTAGAAGAGACCCTGAAGATGAAGTTCAAGCAGTAAGGCAGCATTGCTAAGTCCACCATTATGTGCCTGCCTCAGGCACAGCTGCTGTTTAAAAAGGCATTTTAAGTAATCTGAAGAGAAATGATGTGAGTGCATCAAGGAAGAAATAATACTGATTGCTATGATGATAATGACAGCAATGGTGTGATGGCAATATAGACTGGGAAAGTTGTTAAATGCATACAGGGAAGTGTTCCAGTTGGTTTGGGCTATGAGGAGAGGGCAGGAAGCAAGTTTACCTGGAGGGCAGACACAGCCATCTGTGCAGTGATCTTCACAGAGTTCAGAGCGTTCCGGGTTGCTGCACGTGTCTGAGCAGGGTGAGCCACACTCCTGGTACTGCATGTTGAAGGGACACGTTTTGGCTGAAAGGAGAAAGAGAATTATAGTGCTGACTTCTCCTCTGGAATGTTGAGAAAGCAGGTTTTGCAGATTAGGATGTTTTCTGTTGAGATGCTATGGGGAATCCTGAGCCAAGTGGAGGCTGCAACGTTTTCACAAAAGCAAAGAATTAACCAGGTTGGAAAAGACCTCTGAGATCATCAAGTCCAACCTATCACCTAACACCTTCTAATCAACTAGCCCATGGCACCAAGTGCTTCATCCAGCCTCCTTTTAAACATCTCCAGGGATGGAGACTCCACTACCTCCCCAGGCAGCCCATTCCAATGCCAATCACTCTTGCTGGGAAGAGTGCATCCAGCCTGAACCTGCCCTGGCACAGCTTGAGGCTGTGTCCTCTTGTTCCATCCCTGATTACCTTGGAGAAGAGCCCAACCCCACCTGGCTACAACCTCCCTTCAGGTAGTTGTAGAGAGTAATGAGATCTGCCCTGAGCCTCCTCTTCTGCAGGCTGCACACCCCCAGCTCCCTCAGCCTCTCCTCACAGGGCTGTGCTCCAGGCCCCTCCCCAGCCTTGGTGCCCTTCTCTGGCTTGCTTGTACAATCAAAACCCTTAGTAATGCAAAACCCCCTAAACTTCCACGTTCACAGGATCTTGAGTATGCTCAGCTTAAAACTGATTTAATGCAAATCACATGCACCTTTAAACAGCTCTTCAGGGAAATATCCACAGAGTGAGCTTAACTAGGTATGGGGGTTAGATCCCTTCCCAAGATACTTACGACACAGCTCTGAGGTTCTCCAGTTTAGAGGCTGTCCACCAGCATGAGCACACTGCCTGGAGTACTCAGCAAAGGTGTTGCACATGCAGAAGTCAGCCATGGAGCTGTCACAGTGGCAGAGGTCTTGTATGCAAGTTTCAATGTAGTCCTGAACGTTCACCAGAGCATTGCAGCTTGTAAATGCTTTGCTGGTTAACACTGTCTGACAGATAGTTGCCTAGGAGGGAGAAGAGAGAGAGTAGAGCAAGTGTTTAGAAAATATGAGGCTAATTTAAGGCATGTAGTGGAACAAACCAAATGTCCAGCAGGTCCAGAAACCTGTGCAACGGGAACCAGAAGAAGATGTTTAGGGAAGTATATATAACAATAGGGCAAGGACACAGGGAACTCCTCTGAGTAGCTCTCATGTCTTCTCCTATCTTCTGTTACTTTCAGCCCAGGTGACTTCCCAAGAATTATGCAGTGCCATTGCCTTAACACAGCCTCAGTGAATTTCTCTTTCATCAAAATATCCAGGCTTTTTTCAGAGAGGGAATGCAACTTTTTAGCATTCATTTTGCCAAGTAACAAATGATTAGAGTTAGAAAAAGGAAAAAAAAAAAAAAACTTTCTGAGCCTTGCTATTCCCAATTCTAACAAATTTCCTCCAAAGATAGGGAGAGTATGTGTTGCACTGAGGAAAATGGAGAGAGGTGCTTACAAATTCAGATGAACAGTTCACTGGCACAGCAGAAGGAATAGGATCAGCACACTGCTCCATGGGCCCATCCATCTTGTGCTTATTCCCATACTGCACGTGAGTCAGTGTTGTCTCTGTAAAAAGCAGCCCAGCTGTTAGAAGAGTATTTACTGCTTTATATTATTTTGCATGGAGCTAGTCTGTGACACTGTGACATGAACACTGATTACCAAACAATGTCACTTGACTATGAAAGGCAAAAGGAGATGAAGAAGGTGTTCAAGGAACTGGATCTTAACTATTGGAAACAAATAGGAAGCTGCATAGGTCTTAAAAACTATTGAAAACAGATAAGAACTTGCATGAGTCTTAAGAACTATTGCAAACAAATAGAAAGTTGCACAGACCTTAAAAACCATTGTAAACAAATAGGACCTTGCATGAGCCTTAAAAACTATTGCAAACAAACAGGAAGTTGCATAGGTCTTAAGAACTACTGAAAACAAATTGGAAGTTGTATAGACATTAAAAAACTATTGAAAACAAATAGGAAGTTGCATAGGCCTTAAGAACTATTGAAAACAAATAGGAAATTGCATAGGCCTTAAAAACTATTGCAAACAAATAGGAAGTTGCATAGACCTTAAAAACTATTGAAAACAAATAGGAAGTTGCATAGGTCTTAGAAGCTCTACCAGGGATGGAAGCAGCCTAATACATGGCAGAGCTCTGACTCTATACACGACTGACACCACAGAATCACATCAAGCACTTATCACAACCCACCACCTCTGATACTGCTTTTTATTACTTACTCCCTGAAACAAATTCACTGTAGAGTGGGATCCCATTGAAGTCCCCACAAAGCCCACAGGTTTGGTTGGCATACTTCTTATCTAGCTCCACCTAAAAGAAACGAGGAAGGAGAGCTTAGGTTCATAGCAATGTCAACGTTGATGGTTAGGAACACAGCCTACATCAATATTGATTATGTACTCAGAATCTGACCTGTGGAGGCTGTGTGGTGTGGTAACTAGGTAGGTAACTATTGGGAAGGTCAGTGACCACCAACAAAACCTCGGTCTAATTCTAGCCCTGGGCCTGTGAACATCAGTGCAGTGCCAGTTGTGGGATCTGAGGAGTACTGCGCTGTGAGGTGGGAATGTTGTAAGTGAAGGAACTGTTGATCCTTGTAATTGGGGGTCTAGTGATCCTGAGCTGAGCTTGGTGGGGAAAAAAAGAGAACTTGGGAGAAGATTGGGACAGACAGAGCAGTACATTAAAACCAGACACAAATCTGGAAGTAACTAATGCCTGCTTGGCTGATTGAGACTGCAAACATATGAACTGTTTTCTGTTTCAACCATGTTTTGGGCTGCTTTCTTACCAGAAGAGCATCCTCTTCATTCCAAAGGAAGGTCACTCCTATCTTGGCAGAAACTTTGATGTAGTTGTTACTCTGCTCCATGAGGACTCCCATATGGCTGTAAGGCATATGAACCCTGCGGGGGAAGACCACCATAACTCAGCAGGAGTTGGGACAGAACATCCAACAATATGCACAGTGATCTCCTTTCTCATTCTCTTTGAGAAGCTTCAACAGGCAGAGGTGAGGAAGTAGAACAGTAACTATGTACAGACAAGACAAGCTGGTAACAGTTCCTCTGCAATTGTTTCTCACTGTGCAAATGGAGCAGCCTCCCTTTCCCCTTTTCCTTTGTGTCTGATGTTGCTTTCCCAGTTAAAATGTTGGCCTAGGACTTTGGTTGCATTGTTCAAAAAAAAAAAAAAAAAAGTGCTAGGAGGTTCTGTTTTGCAGGCAGTGTGCTTCAGGATATTGCTATTTACACTTTAAAGCCCTTGATAATAAAGGGATAGGCTCTTGAGGCTTTCTGTGACATGAGTGCCATTCACAAAGGTGTACCCAAAGATAACCTTTAGACTAGCTGGATGTACATAGCTGCTGTAATACACAGCTCACTGTGGGATACCTGCCCAAATATTTACCCAGCCTTTTGGAAAGGTTTCACACCCTACGCCAAAGTTGATGCTGCCATTGCTATACAGACAGAAATTTCCAGACTAGCTCAGTTGAAATGAGTGCAGGTACAAGCTGCAGGCACTGCTCAACCTCATCCTGTTCAGTGCAGGGGCAAGAGCAGTTAGAAATTCTTCTCAAAGATCCTATTCTGGTAAAATTAAGGCAAACTAGAAACTGAAAGAGTGTAAAAATCTGACACTCGGTCTGAAGCCAGTTTATAGATGCAGTTATATATATAGATATTAAAAATATGTTATATATATGTTATATATGTGATATATATATGTTTTATATTTTTTTAATATATATATATATATACATATAAACATATATGTTATATATGTGTTACATATGTTTTTATATTATATGTTATATATATGTGTGTTATAATATATGTTATATATATTATATATATTTATATAAATAGATATTTATATTTTTTATTTATTATATATTTATGTATTTATATATATATAAAAAACAGTGAGGCAACATCTGGGGTGTAGCTCATCTGAACAAAATGGGCACAGGGATAACCTCTTAGCTCACTGCCGGCTCCCTCATTTTTGTTGATACATCAGGAAGCAGCTGAGCCTTCCGTCTGCTTGGGAGCAATGCGAGATCTGATGAGGGAAAGGGATGCTCACTGCAGAGCTGTGCTAACAGTTTGAAGTATGAACTCACAGTTTGCCATCAAGATGGACAGAGCCACGAGTCAGCTCGATCACTGCCCCTTCCACCTTCATGATGACGTGGGTGATCACCGTGGCGTTTTGTGCCATCGTACGCCTGATCTGGATGTTGAAATCCTCGTAGGGAGATTTGCAGTTGGAGGTGAAGATGTAATTGCAGACCCCAGGGAAGTAAAAGATGTCCCCATCAAAGGTCTTGTAGTGGAAGTTACCCCACGTGCTGCACACACGGCCATTGTGAGAGGGGTTTCCAGCTGTGGATTCAGAAGCAGCAGTGAGAATTTTCTCTCCTTAACTGTTTTTCCCTTTAGGTACTTTCCCCTCCCTTTTATTTAATGTTCATTTAATGAACATTATTATTATTATGTTCATTTCCTCCCCTTTTATTCATGTTCCAAAAAAAGCCCATCTGCTGTTTTCATTCTTGTCAAGCTACTGTTTATTAATCTGTTATTTAGTTCAGTTATCTTTTCTGTTCCATCTGTTTTGCATAGAGAATTAGACACCCCCAAGACTGGAAGAGACCCCCTGGGTCACAATGCCCAATGTTCTGCTTCTGCTGACAGCCAGATTCTGTAAAACCTTTCCTAACTGTATGACATTTTAAAGTTTCACCATAAACCCAGTTTAAAACTAGCTGCTAGGGAAGGCCACTCAGAGCTGTACCCTTTGAATGGCTGCAAAACTTTTCACCAGCATCTTCCAAAATGTTTACCCATCTCATGTATTCCAGCCTGGTCTTTTGCCAGCACTTACACTTCACCTCGAAGGATTTCTACCTCCCTGCTCCTCCCTACATCCAGTGTAGAAATCACTTCTCTCTTCCCAGCCTTCATTTCCTTGCAATCAGGTTCTCCTCATTCCCTGCTTATCCTCACAGTCCCTCTCTGTAGCCCTTCTAGACTTACTGCTTAGACATAGAATTGTACTCTAGATCCCACATAAGATGTCTCACCACTGCTTTGCACATGTTAATATTGCCCTCTTTTTACTGGGGATATTGTGCATGATTCACCCTAGCATTATTTTTTATATATCACTTAAAATAAAAATTAAAAAATACAAAATAATCATAACATATATATAATAAATATAAATAAAAATAAATTATATCAAAAATAAAGCAAGATTGATAACAAAAAATAATTCTATACATAAATTACATATTATATGAAAANATCAATATAGTTGTATTGATATATGTTACTATTGCTATATTTAATATTAATATATGTAATATCAATATAGTTGTATTGATATATGTTATTTATAATAAATTAATATAACATGTAAATTATATTTTATATACAATTTATATTTTTTAAAAATATTTTTTTATGCATTCTATTTTTTCCCAGCTCTCTTCTTGCAGCTGGATCATATGAACAAAATGCAGGCAGAAGCCACATTTACACTACCCTTGTTACCTGCTGAACTGCCTGCTTCTCTTGTTTAGCTTTTATTCTATGAGGCTGGAGGATCTCACACAATTTATTAATCCCTTGCTTGCTCCATCTGTGATCAACAAACCCACAGATATTTGAGCCATGCCCTTGGTTTAACTTACCCTTTACTTTCAGCGTGTTTTGAAAAGGTGGAATGATTTGCACTCCTTTGGATGGTGGAAAAACTAGAGGTGGAGGAACAAAAACAAAAAAAAATCAAGTTTAACCTTATTAGGAGTCCTAAGAAAATGGGCAGAGATTGCCTAGTGGCTGTAGTGACTCCTGCTGCTGGTTACACTAGGGTGGGAAGTGTCCACCAGGGTTTATTGGTGGTTTGTACCCAGTGCTTTGTATTCTTTCTGTGTCTTTCTCTAGCAGCCAACCAACACCAAGGAGATTTTTCTAAACACCAATTTAAAGTCTGTGAAACTTTAATTATGTCCTTTTCATGCAATGATTTCTACTAGTCAGATCCAGCCCTTTAATTTTGATGTCCAAATCCAGCAAGGAAAGGGATGGAATGCTTAGAGAACCTGCAGTGTGAATTTCTTATCATGAGAGTCTGAAGAACTGATGCAGTTTCTCCCTTGGAAGTGTCAATATTGTAGAATTTGATGACTTCCAAACTATAAATTGTGCAAAATCAATCATTGTCTTTTGTGTTTAGACAAAAAAACTATCACCAAGCCAAATATATCAATATTTTATCAATACAGGCTGGGGGATGAGATGATAGAAAGCAACCCAGTGGAAAAGGACTTGGGAGTTCTGGTGGATGAGAAGCTGGACATGAGCCAGCAGTGTGTACTTGCTACCCAGAAGGCAAATCACATCCTAGGTTGCATCAAAAGAATCGAGGCCAGCAGACCGAGAGAGGTAATTCTGCCACTTTGCTCTGCTCTGATAAGATCTCACCTGGTGTTGGGGAACGGTTGATTGAACAAGGGCATCCACGTTATATGCAATTAGTGGGCCAGCAGAATGACACCTGTGCTGAGGAGGTTTAGCTCAAGTAGGCCTCAGTAGGCCCTTNGTTTTAAAAAGCTAACCTCATTTAGTCTTCAGGTAAGGCTCTGAAGGGAAAGCACACACATACTCCCTCCTTTGCCAATCTGTTCCAACCCATAAAGGCACTCACTGTTACTAATTTGTGGTACACTTCCATTTTGGGCTTATCACTGTTGTAATTGCCTGCTAGTGACCTCACAAATTGCAGATTTCAGGGCAGGCTTAATGATTAATTGTTTCAGCCTGTCATCACTAATACACCAGTCAGCCTTGCATTGATCCACCCTCATTTTCTCTGTGCAGCTAAGGTGTTTGCTCTGTACAGTTATGATCTTGGAACACTTAATTATTAGCATGTTTAAGGCAGTTACAGTTAAGGTTAGGCACAGTTTTTTTTCTTCTCTCCTGAGTGCTGCAGTCATCTTGACAAGGGGTAAAAAAATGCATCTTTGATTGCCTGCTATCAAGTGCCTTGGTGATATGTGTGTGCACACACACACCTCTTCTGAAAACACACTTTCAGATACAAGCTATGTACCTTTCATGAAGACAAAGATTAGATAACTCTATCCTATCAGTAGACCAGACCCACTGGGCAAGAGCTCAGAGGAAGTTCTCCACTTGAGACCAGTCAGAGAATGACTGGGAATTGGATATATGCTGCAGAGGATTTCTCTCTCTCCCTGATTTTTTTGGCAGGGGGAGGAAAGTGAGGGAAACTCAGAGGAAGTTCTCCACTTGAGACCAGTCAGAGAATGGCTGGGAATTGGATATATGCTGCAGAGGATTTCTCTCTCTCCCTGATTTTTTTGGCAGGGGGAGGAAAGTGAGGGAAACTCAGAGGAAGTTCTCCACTTGAGACCAGTCAGAGAATGGCTGGGAATTGGATATATGCTGCAGAGGATTTCTCTCTCTCCCTGATTTTTTTGGCAGGGGGAGGAAAGTGAGGGAAACTCAGAGGAAGTTCTCCACTTGAGACCAGTCAGAGAATGGCTGGGAATTGGATATATGCTGCAGAGGATTTCTCTCTCTCCCTGTTTTTTTTGGCAGGGGGAGGAAAGTGAGGGAAACTCAGAGGAAGTTCTCCACTTGAGACCAGTCAGAGAATGGCTGGAAATTGGATATATGGTGCAGAAGATTTCTCTCTCCCTGTATTTTGGGCAGGGGGAGGAAAATGAGGGAAAGGAAGGGATGTTCTAGCTAGGAATAAGAAGATTCTAGTCATTTAATTGCCTATCAATTTCATTTTATTATCTATCAATTTCATNCTGCACCATGAAGGTAGTGGAACAGATTGCCCAGGGAGGTAGTTGGGGCCCCATCCCTGGAGATATTAAAGGTGGGGGCTGGACAGGGCTCTGGGCAACCTGATCTAGTTGGGATGCCCCTGATGACTGCAGTAGGGTTGGACTAGATGAGCTTTTGGGGTCCCTTGCAACCCAACCCATTCTCTGATTCTATGCGTTTTAAAAAGCTAACCTCATTTAGTCTTCAGGTAAGGCTCTGAAGGGAAAGCACACACATACTCCCTCCTTTGCCAATCTGTTCCAACCCATAAAGGCACTCACTGTTACTAATTTGTGGTACACTTCCATTTTGGGCTTATCACTGTTGTAATTGCCTGCTAGTGACCTCACAAATTGCAGATTTCAGGGCAGGCTTAATGATTAATTGTTTCAGCCTGTCATCACTAATACACCAGTCAGCCTTGCATTGATCCACCCTCATTTTCTCTGTGCAGCTAAGGTGTTTGCTCTGTACAGTTATGATCTTGGAACACTTAATTATTAGCATGTTTAAGGCAGTTACAGTTAAGGTTAGGCACAGTTTTTTTTCTTCTCTCCTGAGTGCTGCAGTCATCTTGACAAGGGGTAAAAAAATGCATCTTTGATTGCCTGCTATCAAGTGCCTTGGTGATATGTGTGTGCACACACACACCTCTTCTGAAAACACACTTTCAGATACAAGCTATGTACCTTTCATGAAGACAAAGATTAGATAACTCTATCCTATCAGTAGACCAGACCCACTGGGCAAGAGCTCAGAGGAAGTTCTCCACTTGAGACCAGTCAGAGAATGACTGGGAATTGGATATATGCTGCAGAGGATTTCTCTCTCTCCCTGATTTTTTTGGCAGGGGGAGGAAAGTGAGGGAAACTCAGAGGAAGTTCTCCACTTGAGACCAGTCAGAGAATGGCTGGGAATTGGATATATGCTGCAGAGGATTTCTCTCTCTCCCTGATTTTTTTGGCAGGGGGAGGAAAGTGAGGGAAACTCAGAGGAAGTTCTCCACTTGAGACCAGTCAGAGAATGGCTGGGAATTGGATATATGCTGCAGAGGATTTCTCTCTCTCCCTGATTTTTTTGGCAGGGGGAGGAAAGTGAGGGAAACTCAGAGGAAGTTCTCCACTTGAGACCAGTCAGAGAATGGCTGGGAATTGGATATATGCTGCAGAGGATTTCTCTCTCTCCCTGTTTTTTTTGGCAGGGGGAGGAAAGTGAGGGAAACTCAGAGGAAGTTCTCCACTTGAGACCAGTCAGAGAATGGCTGGAAATTGGATATATGGTGCAGAAGATTTCTCTCTCCCTGTATTTTGGGCAGGGGGAGGAAAATGAGGGAAAGGAAGGGATGTTCTAGCTAGGAATAAGAAGATTCTAGTCATTTAATTGCCTATCAATTTCATTTTATTATCTATCAATTTCATTTTATTGTCTATCAATTTCACTTTATTGTCTATCAGTTTCATTTTATTGTCTATCAGTTTCATTTTATTGTCAGCTTAATTTTATTGCCTATCAGTTTAAATTGGGACCAAAATATTAGGACTAGATCAGCACAACAATACTCACATTTTTGTCCCTGCAGGACGGATGGAGAAATAGACTTTGATTTTGCTTGTGGTTCATCATTCTGGGCTTCCACTGCAGCAAAGAGAGGGGAGAAGGGAAATGTTAATGTCTCATTTTCTTGAGGTCAGTCATCTTTTCTCAGCTCTATCTGTTTAAACATGCAGCAGTGTATCAAAGATCAGCAAAGCTACGTTTGTCTGCAGGAGGTCAGATTTGCATCAGGACCTGTGCTATATGCAACCACCATGGCCATGTACCACTCCTTGGGCTAATAAATGACTGCAGGGAAGTCATCCAAAACATGCCTGTGATAATGTGAGCAGATCTTTATTCTGTTATTGCCACAGCACCCCTGGATACCCTTAGAAACTTTTCAGATGAAGGACTTCATTTTCTCAGCTTTTATGATCACTGTGTGCTTAAAGCATCAGCAAACCCCTTTGTCTAGCCAGAGGGCTTTGAAAATAGGTCCCTTGTATACAGGAAGAATTTTAGAGTTAGAGGACTGATCTTTGCCCTCACTTACTGAAAGCCAAAGGTACTCTCTATTTTACATTTTCAAGCACTTTTTGCAGTAAGAAGTAGGTCTTTCCAGTAGATCTATTTTGCCCCAAAGCAAGAATTTTCCTTTCCAGCAAAGAATTTTTTTCATTCCATTCCTCTGCAACATCAGAATAAGAATACACACAAAATCTGAGGGGCTAGAGGGGTTTTGAATGCATCACTTAGTGAGAGGTCATCAGAGAGCAGGTTGCAGGGGAGGCCGTGCTGGCTGCAGAAAACACAAAAGGCAGATTCATCTTATCCTGACCCCCCAACAACAACAGCAACCTGTGCCTAGCCAGGTCTGGAGGTATGAAAGATGAACCCAGAGCTGCAAGAGGCTCCCTTATACCTTTCATTTTGTACCAGCTTGTGGTGGAAGGACATGTGCCCATTTTTAAGCTATGAGCCATTCACTGCTTCTGGGCTTTTGTTCTCTACTGCCTAGCCTCAAGGAGCTTCTCGTTTCTCTCTCTATGCACTGTATGACTCCAACACTGCCTCATGCCATATGTGTGGCAGATTGCTGTTTCCATGGCATGGTGTGGCAATGCTACTTTTAGCTTTTTGATGGGCTGTCCTTTGGCACTACCACTGCTTAAAACCCAAAGTAGTGTGGAATTACCTGGAAGAAGGAAGAAGTAAAACAAAACAATAGGATCTATATCTTAGAACAAAGTGCACTTAAAGCTAATAATGCTGTCACCTTGAACTTGAAGGGAAACTAACAGGTGAAGCATAAGTAAAACCAATATTTGCACTCATCTTTGGCCATCAAGGTGCTCTCTTAGAACATTTGGAGCATCTCCATTTCTGTCCACCCCATCAAAACCCAACCCTGAGCTCTGAGTGTTTTTGCACCCTCGTGTGCAAGGACAGATGAACATTTGAAGTCTGTTGCCCAACAGTTTTCAGGTAGAATCCCTCCTTTTCCCAATACTATTTTGTCAGTGCTAATAATGCATGCAGACAGACTCCACTGATTTATTCCTTCCTAAAGCCACTTCTGCACCTTTTGGGTTGTGCATTTGGAAATGCTGCACCGCTTGGCCACTGCTTGGCTTTGCTCAGTCCTTCCCGTTACATAGTAAAATGCTCCTGGCAAAGAGGGAAGTAGAGGAAATGCACAGGCTGGTGTTCTGATGCTGCCACAATCATTTTGGCATAGAACTTTGCTGTCCTTGGTCTTTAGATTGCAATGAGAAATGTGCAGCCTGTCAAGAAGCTAAATACAGCTCTTGAGGTAGAAATGTGAGTGGCAATTGAGTTCCACTCACTGAGTTCCACTGAGTTCAGTGGAGCTGTTCCACACTTTGGAGAAAATAGGATGAGAGTGTGGACTACAGTAGAAGTTTTCAAGGCAGTTAATTGCCTCTCCTGAGGAAAGGAAAATATTTATAGCAGTAAAGAAAGGTAACAGGTTCATGAGCTTCACAAAAGCGAGAGAAGAAAGAAAAAAAACAAAAAAAAAAAAAAAAAAAGTTTCAAACTCCCAAGCAAGTTATAAATTCTTTAAAACAGTAAAACTGCCAAGCAGGTAAATCTTCCTACCTTTGATCTGTATGAAGGCAAGTGCTAGTATTGATATCCATAGTGGTATTCGTGTCCCACCACCTGTGCCCATCTTCTGGAAGTCCGGTAAAAGCTACCGAACGCCCTGCCTCTGAGGAAATACCTGTCTGCTCCTGACTCTTATATAGTCAGAGAGTAGGTTTTGGCTCCGTTCCCAGATTGTTTCACAAGGTTCTGAAAAAGGTGGGGCTTGAGACATTTTAGCTTTCCTTTGCAGGTGCACAGGTAAACAGAGGATGCTCTGACTTTCCCTCGCGTATTTGCTCTCTAGGAGGAGTCTTCTATCTACAGGTCTTTGATGAAACATCAAGAAGTGAGGAGGAAACATTTTTCCTGAGGCTTAGGCTTCCCAAATTGTTATATATTATGGGATAAATGCAACTTAAGGGGCTTCTGAGTGACTTTTGAATGGGAGCTTGGAATGAATTGCTTCACTTTGGAAAATGTTTCCTGCTTATGACAAATGATGGCACTTTACCTCCTCAAAAAAAAAAAAAATCTCAAGGAAGTTCCATCTGACAGATATTTGATGAATTTGCACCTGCCTGTGTAGCTCCATTTGCCTGTGAAAATGGAGAAATCAAATTCCATCCAAGGCCAGGATTTATCCACTGGCCAGGCACAACATAGGACCAGGCAGTGAGAGCCCTTCAGCCTTTCTTGGAGAGTCTCTTCTTCCCGGGTTAATGCTAAGGCAGCTGTTCCTCTTCTGAGTAAATATGTTTTCACCATAACAAAGCAGATTGATCTTCCCTAGTATAAAAAAAAAAAAAAAAGGAAGATTTTCTTGATGAGTGCTATTCCTAGAGACACAAAAAGACTGATTTGCAAGAATGTCCTTTGGAATGTTCCTTTTCTTAGGAACCATGGAAGAGTGAACAATGTTGAGCGAATACATGAACATGTTGATTTACAGCTACAGTACTTTGGTGAATTAACTTTTGATAGTGTTTTACCCTGGGGTATAGGAAGCCACAGTCTTTCAGAAGGAGGACATATCCCATAATTCCACGTGGGACCAAACAGTTCCTGCAGAGAACTGTGGTGCTAGGATGGCCTCAATAAGAGAACAAGACTTAGTTAGGTTTAAAGCTGGGGATGACGTCTAGATGAGGCGAACGTTTTGCAAGGATGGTGAAGGTCTCAGATGTGTTGCCTGCTGAATTTCCATCACTGATGGTTGTTAAGAACAGGATAGAGAAACTCCTACCTGAGAATGGTTTCAGTGTGAGGCAGAGGAATAGACTAAAAGGCCATTTGAGATTCCTTGAAATGAGATTTTCTGTTACTTTTCCTTAAGTATCTCTTCTCTCTGTTGGTGCAATTATATTTGAGGAAGTATCTTCAACATTAAAAGAGAAATAAAACCCAATTTTTTTTTCCCTAACAGAAGCAAGAAAAAATTCTGTCCTTCCAGAACATTTTAAAAGTACAACTGGTTATTCATATTTAAATAAAAGCAGCACAGCTGAAATAGGATTGCAAGTGCTGAGAATGCGAATTGGTGGACTTCAGTCATGAGTTACAGCTCTGACAGCCTCATGGACCTGTAAGTCTATAGATTTAACCTTAGTATTATTTAATGAGGGAAAAAGATGGTTGCAAGATACCTGCATATACAGAAACCCATGCCATGAAAACTGCAGGCAAATGTTATCACCTCTCAAAGTTATCATCAGAGTTCCAGGAAGAAGATCTCAGAAGCAGCATTTGAGCAGATATAAGTGGTGTGTAATTGGAGTCGTTAGAAGGTAGTGTGATAAACTCTGGTGGGTAAGGGAGAAGCTTATTAAGTGATTCTGTTGGTGAGAAGAAAAATATGCTTTATGAATCATTACATTGCTTGCCACTGAAAAATCAGTTCATATCAGCAGTTGCTATGCTGTGGTTTCATACACACATCTTAACATTTCCTGCATGCTCAGGGAAGCAGTGACCTCTCGGAGATCCCAGTTTGGTCCCTCCCAATGATTCCCCTTTGTGTGGCCATCACAAATTGGGCTGAAACTGGTTTACAGTTAAATTTAACCTCTGTGGGCTTTAAGGCATCATCAAAAGTGGTTCCCTATGTCTGCACGTTCATCTGGAAGTCTCAAATCTCTTATGTTGTGGATCACATTCTCCTTACACTCCTAAATGATGCCTTTGGTGGGCTTTAAGGCATCATCAAAAGTGGTTCTCTATGTCTGCATGTTCATCTGGAAGTCTCAAATCTCTTATGTTGTGGATCACATTATCCTTGCACTCCTAAGTGATGCCTTTGGTGGGTTTTAAGGCATCATCAAAAGCGGTTCCCTATGTCTGCACGTTCAGCTGGTAGTCTCAAATCTCTCGTGTCATGGATCACATTATCCTTGCACTCCTAAGTGATGCCTTCAGTCATTAACCCTCTTGTCATGAGAGCTTTTGTTGTCTTGTGCTGATTTGTTGCAGAATTTGCTACAAAATCATAGTCACAGAATTACAGATTAGCAGGGGTTGGAAGGGACCTCTGGAAATCATCTAGTCCAGCCCCCCTGCCAAAGTAGAATCACCTAGGGCAGGTCACACAGGAATACATCCAGGCAGGTTCAGAATCTCTCCAGAGAAGGAGACCCCACAGCCTCTCTTGGCAGCCTGCTGCAGTGCTCAGTCACACTTACACTTACAGTAAAGAAATATTTCCTCATTCAAAAGTCCCAGACAGATCCTGTCTAAAGGTAAAGAATCATAGAATCATAGAATCATGGAATGGTAAAGTTGGAAGGGACCTCAAGGATCAGCTAGTTCCAACCCTCTGCCATAGGCAGGGACACCTCCCACTAGTACAGATCCCTGTCTTTTATCTAAAAGCTCCTATGGCAAAGCAAGGCAACTGAGCATTCTCTACTCAAAAGTTGTTCATTAACACGTTATAGGTGTTCTCTTAATTATGTGAAGATTAACTACCTTTCAAACAGTTCCAGGAGATATTTTGTAGTATGATATGATAGAGTCTATCTAAAGTAAAGCTATAGTAGGAGACTAAATTAGGTCCTTTGCTAGATCTTACTCAAACATGGTGCCATTGATTTATTCCTCTACTTCCAAGCATGTAGGTAAAACTCATTGAGAATCAAATCACATCAATACCTGAGATTTGAGACTCTGTTTCCTTAACAGGAGCAATTCTCCTACTGTCTTGTAGTGTGTGCTTTGGAGAGGACCAAGTGCCTGGCGTAGAGGCTGCAATGGAGATTGAAACACTTTACTGCAGAACAGGAAATGTTTAGTATGATTAGGATATACTTCTTGGTTTATTCCTGCTACCTGTTCATTTAAAAGCTTGTAATATCATTTAGAAGAACTCAAGCAATGGCTAATAGGTTAGATCAGGCACTGGAAGCTGCTTAGCTGCAGCTGACACACTGGAGGGAAGGGATGCTGTCCAAAAGGACCTTGACAGGCTGGAGTGGTGGGCACAAGCCAACCTCAAGAAGTTCAACAAGATCAAGTGCAAGATCCTGCAGTTGGGTTGAGGCAATCCCAAGCACCAATATAGGCTGGGCAGTGACTGGCTTGAAAGCAGCCCTGGGGGGACCAACTTCAGGGTGCTGGTGAAGGAGAAACTCAATACAAGCCAGCAGTGTGCACTTGCAGCCCAGAGAGCAACCAGAGCCTGGGCTGCAGCAGGGGCAGTGTGGGCAGCAGGGTGAGGGAAGNTCCCTGCCCATGGTGAAGCTGAACGAGCCTTGTGGTCCCTTCCAACCCTGACTGATTCTATGATCCTATGACTTAAGAGGCTAGTTTAGAACATTATGACTAGAAAATAAAATGTGTTGAGTCTCCCCTTACCTCTCACCTTATTTCACAGCTTTCCCTTGGGAAGAAATTCAGTCACAGGCCATCTTAGAGTTCTCTAGTAAGACTCAAGCAAAGTTAGTAGAGAGGCTTGGTTTTATGAATATTGCCTGTCAAATACACTCTTGCTGCTATGTTAATCAATTTCCTTTTCCTGAGAAGGATCTGAAGTAGCATGGCTGGGGGGTACCGGGTCAAGTGTCCAATTGCATTTGTATTGGCACAATACCTGAGACTATTCCAAGTTCCCAGAGCAATCCTGCACTGGTAGGAAGGCTTCTCCCTCTAATAAAACATCCCCAGCCTGAACAGCATTGTTTTAGCCCCATGCCTTCCTTCACACCTTTTCCACAACTCCAGTGCCAAACTTTGAGCTGTCATTCCTAGGATTTTTGCATACCAAACAGCCCTTCTCAGGACTGGCTGCACCATTGCTGTTTCTTTGCTTCACATCTACCTGCAATCACTGTAGCCCTGCAATCTTCAACTCTTCTTCTTCCTCCAGCATTCTCTGTCTTCTTCCTGACATAGCCAGCTGAAGACAGCTTGGGGTCTGGGGTTCTTGTTTCAGAGTGTTTGATGTTCCATACAGTGCTGTTTGTTGGGAGTGTGGCTCCTGTTGGAGCATGGTGACAAATGTCACCTCCCATTTCAAGCTGCTTGTCCAGACAATTAAGAATGTACAGTTAAAAAGCATGATGATGATCTGATAGAAAACTGCAAATGAATGCTGTGGCACCCTGACAGCTTGATGATACTGACCTTGCCCTTTTCAGTCTTCCTCCAATTTGGTCACCTCAAATTTAAGTTCTGTAATAAACAAAGCAGGAAATCACAACAATGCAGAATGCAGTGGGTTGGAAGGGATCCACAAAGCTCATCTTGTCCAACCTCCCTTCAGGGAGCAGGGACATGTTCATCTAGATCAGGCTGCTCAGGGGCCCATCAAGTTTGACCTTGAATGCCTCCAGGGATGTGAGGCCTCCATCACCTCTCTGGTGTTTCACCACTCTCATTGTACAGAACTTCCTCCTGATGCCCAACCTAACTGCCCTGCTCCAGTTTCAAACCATTGCCCCTCGTCCTATCCCCACAGGCCCTTCTAAACACTCCCTCCCCAACCTTCCTGTAGGTCCCCTTCAGATACTGAAATGCAGCTCTAAGAACAAAATTGTCTTAAGGACAATTTTACCAGAAAGATCACTGCAATGACCTGAGTAAGAGAAGCTTCTGTAGAAAAATCTTGTGCATCCTGTGCCATGAGGAATATGAACATAGGGGCCAGAGTGAGGTTTCCATGTTGTCTGAACACATCCAGGATATCTCTGTGTGTAAAGGGGATAAAAACACTTAAGCCTCTTTATAGCTTGTAAACACAGACACCACAACTGTGCATACTAATATTTGCAATGGGTCTTGTGGACTGAAAAAAACCCATGTACACACACATGCTTGAGGATATATTTACACTGTGCAGTCATGCATGTTGCAGAGATCCCTCTGCCAGCAGCGGCCAAGGTAAATTTGTAAGAGGAAATAGTGTCACTGTCTTGATAGGGAGTTGCAGCTGGATTTGCTCTCAGGCACAGACACTGCAGTGCTGTTTTGGGATCTGACCTGATATCTGGCCCTGTGTGGGCAGCAGGGCAAGGGAGGGGATTCTGCCCCTTAGCTCTGCTCTCCTCAAACCCCATCTGGAGTCCTGTGTGCAGTTCTGGAGCCCCCAGCACAGGAAGGACATGGAAGTGTTGGAGCAGGTCCAGAGGAGGCCATGAAGATGCTGAGAGGGCTGCAGCAGCTCTGCTGTGAGGACAGGCTGAGAGAGTTGGGGCTCTGCAGCCTGCAGAAGAGAAGGCTTCCAGGAGACCTTGGAGTAGCCTTCCAGGATCTGAAGGGGGCTACAGGAAGGCTGGGGAGGGACTATTGACAAGGTCTTGCAATAACAGGACAAGAGGCAATGGGTTTGAACCGGCAGAAGGAAGATTTAGACTGGATATTAGGAGGAAGTTGTTTGCAGTGAGGGTGGTGAGACACTGGCACAGGTTGCCCAGGGAGGTTGTGGCTGCTCCCTCCCTGGAGGTGTTGAAGGCCAGGTTG
>WBNM01021981.1:0-10542 GCA_013399055.1 Ramphastos sulfuratus | reverse complement strand
CTAAGGTCATCAGGTCCAACCAGAAACTCAACACCTGAAGTGCCATGTCTACACATTTGTTGAATGACTTCAGGGATGATGATTTAACCATCTCCCTGGGGAGCTTGTACCAATGCCTGACCACTCTTTCAGGGAAGACATTTTTCCTAATAATACAATCTAAACCTCCTCTGGTGCAGCTTGAGGTCATTTCTTCTCTTCCTACCACTTGTTACTACAGAGAAGACACCAACACCCACCTGGCTCCAAGCTCCTTTCAAGGAGTTGTAGAGTGCCAGAAGGTCTCGCCTCAGCCTCCTTTTCTCCAGGCTAAACAACCCCAGCCTCCTCAGCTGCTCCTCACCAGACCTGTTCTACAGATTCTTCACCAGATTTATTGTCTTTCTCTGAGGAGGAAGGAACACCTGTTTGTCTTGACATGGCTGCCCTTTAGGGATTAAGCAATCCAACAAAAAAGTGATTATTTCTACTAGTTGAACACAATGATGAACAGGATGGGTCTCTGCTAAGGTAGGTTGAGAGGGATGAGATAATTTTTATGCAAATGTCAGATTCCCCAGGAGCATCACAGAATCACAGAGTGTCAGGGGCTGGAAGGAACCTTGAAAGCTCATCCAGTCCAATCCCCCTGCCAGAGCAGGATCTCCTATACCAGTTCACACAGGAAAGCATCCAGGCTGGTTTTCAATATCTCCAGAGGGGGAGACTCCATAACCCTCCTGGGCAGCCCGTTCCAGTGTTATGTCACCCCCACAGTGAAAAAATTCCTCCTCTTGTTTACATGAAACTTCCTATGCCTCAACTGCCACCCATTGGCCCTTGTCCTGTCATTGCGTATCACCAAGCAGAGCCTGGCTCCAGCCTCCTGGCACTCACCCTTTACATTGATGAGGTCACCTCTCAGTCTCCTCTCCTCCAAGCCAAAGAGCCCCAGCTCCCTCAGCCTGTCCTTGCAAGAGAGATGTTCTATCCCCTTAATCATCTTTGTGGCTCTGTGCTGGACCCTCTCAAGCAGTTCTATGTCCCTCTTGAACTAGGTGCCCCAGAACTGGACACAGTACTCCAGACGTGGCCTCACCATGGCCCTCGAATGCAAGAGAGGTTGTGCTTATTTTGTCCTCTGGCAGATGCAGCACCTTCTTATGTATTTTGGTAAATCTCTGGAAGATGTTAAAAAGAAACCCAGCCCCATAAAACAGATTGAAGCAGCAGCCTCCTGCTCTGGCTGCAGTGCAATACGTGCGTCATGGCTTCATTAAAAAGCACATGCTGCACACACAACCCAATTATCACATTACCTCTGCACTTCAGGTCTTGGTGTACTGAGCAAGGGTCACAGGGCAGATTTTAATGAATTAACAAAAAAACCTCCTTTTACTCATCTCTCCTAAAACACCACACAGTTGTTGAAGCTGATCTTCTCTATTTTTCCTTTTAAAGTCTTAAAAGATAGAAAGTTTTCTCCAACAATATTAGCTATATTTTTTTTTTCTTAAAAAGATGATAAAAATATTCTGTCCGTTCACATGCTGAATTATCATAGACATCCTTCCAAAATAATTATGATCTGTGGAACACTTCATCCTTAATTAGCAGAGAAAAAAAAAAAAAAAATTAAAGCAAGCCGCTGCTCTTAACTGCCAACACATTTTGATGTGGAGAAAAATTGATTATCTATGCTCCAGAAGATGAATAGGTCAGACTGCAAGCAAAGAGGTGTCAGAGCTCCATCTGATTCTCACATCCCTAGTTTAGTCTTTATACTAAAATAATTTTAAAAGAACCTTTTATCAAGAAATGTTTCTCTGATCCAGTGGATGAGAAGTGAAGCTGAAAGTGAATTGGGCAGAATCTACCCTGTTTTGCTTTGTTGAATAAGCTCGAGCAAGCTGCTTTGCCCTCTCCCTGCCCGGGATTTCCCCCCCCAGCGCCTAATCCTCTCTAATTAGGCAGAAGTCTTTTGGGCAGAGTTGATGGTGTGTTTTGTAGGGTGCTTTATCACACCGTGTCACTCACTGCAGGGATCCAGTCATCAGCAGTCCCTCAGGCTGGGACTGGTCATGGTCATTCTAGAAGTGGGTAGATATCTCCTCACAGAGATAATGAAGCTGAGTTGGGGTTAACTAGCAAAAGAAGACAGTAAATAGTCCATCACCTGTATAAAGACAACTTAGAGATTTGGGGGTGTAGAACTTAGTGAGGAACAGCTGAGTCCAGTTGAAAGGTGTCCCTGCCCAAGGCAGGGAGGTTGGAGTAGATGATCTCTAAGGTCCCTTCCAACCTAAGCCATTCTGTGGTGCTGTGGTTACCGTAGATGAGACTGATTGTCACACACTGCAGCCGTAACTGTTCTGCAGCTGCAGAGGCTGTTCAGGTTAGTCAGGTACTCAGAGCTCCACACTAGCTTCCAGCAAGGACTTGCCATCATTATTCTGCTCTAGCTGTCTGAAGCTTTTTCAGTTTCTGCCTTGCTCACAATCCTGCAAACATATAATCCCACCCAAACATTTTATTTGTTCTGATTGTGAAGGTAGATTGTCCTATCTCCTCAATATATGTGCCTAAAATTACACCATATATATATATATATATATATGCACCTAAAATTGACCTCATTTTACTTTCTGTTCTTTTCCACTTCAGTTCCAGTTATGGATGATGTTATGACTTTCCTAAGGGATTAAAAAACTCTTCTAACTCTTTCAGGTTATTTGTTTCCTCTATTGGCACTTGGACATCACAATCAATTCACTTTCCATACTCTTTGGTATTTTACCAGATTATTATTCCCGAAATGTACTTGATGAAGGGAACTGCCAATATAGGGTGTCTGTTTGTAGAATGGATTGAGGAACCTTCTAATAGTTCTTGGAGTCTATCTGCATTGCCTGATGGCAAAATTTGTTTCCTTATCTTTCAGATAACCCTTGTAAGGTGAATATTGCACTCTGCTGCACTTCAGAGCTTTGGATTAATGTCTGAGTGAATTCTAGATAATTTCCTTTTTATTTATTTTTTCTTTTAAGCAGAAAGAATCAAAAATTTTGTATTTTGGTATATTTTTGCACTGGGAGAGGAATATTCATCTGCATTATTCACATGGACAGGTCCCAGATACTCCTTTGTATTCCCAGATTGCATTGGGTGCCTTGTCCAACCTCCCTGCAGCGAGTAGGGAAACCTCCAACTAGATCAGGTCATGTCCTGCAACTGGATCCCTCCAGATGGATCCCACAGCACAGCTGGGTACATCTTTGTTCTATAGACTGTCATTTG
This sequence comes from Ramphastos sulfuratus, assembly GCA_013399055.1. NCBI lineage: Eukaryota > Metazoa > Chordata > Aves > Piciformes > Ramphastidae > Ramphastos > Ramphastos sulfuratus. The sequence goes on along the minus strand of WBNM01021981.1, from coordinate 7,266 downwards.
AGAGGTATAAAGTCTCCATAGCTGGTGAGGAGGGAGGCAGCCAAGAGAAAATGGTCAAACATGTAAATAAATTAATGTTTTCCAAAGGGCTTAACTTAAGAAAGGCCTTCAAGTTCAAGAAGTGCAAAGATATAGGATGGATAAATATGATTAGATTAAGCTACAAGAGGCAATGGTTTTAAACTAGAGCAAGGCAGATTTAGGTTGGGCATTAGGAAGAAATTATTTATCATAAGGGTGGCGGAACACTGTAACAGGTTGCCTTGGAAAGTGGTGGAGGCCCCATTCAAGGTCAGGCTTGACAGGGCTCCGAGCAACCTGATGGTCTTGGGTATGTCCATGTTTGGGTATGTCCCTTTAAAGGTCCTTTGCAACTCAGTGCATTCTATGGGTCTCGAGGTAAGTCAGATCCTTTCTGAGGCTGGGGTTTTACGTGGCCTCAAAGGGTCCCATCAGTTAATGTATCATCTCAACCCCAGTAAGTAATTCGATGAAGATATTTACTCTTAAGGGAATAAATTCAAGTCAGGTTTGGCCTATGACACAGTGGACAGGTTGGTGTTTGTATGCTGTGAGCACCTAGCAGGAATTAAGAGGACCATTTGTAAGAATACAGCCATGTTCACAAGGAAAAGGATGTGTGACCACATTGCTGTGCTGAGACTTCACAAAATTTTTCTGACAACACTTTATAATTCATTGGCCTGCTCTGTTGTTTGTGCTGAGATAGACCTCCACAGTACCTTGTGGGTTTGATGCTAGTGATATTGGGAAACCACATCTTTAAACACTGCAGCTAATTGTGGTTTCTTTTGGAGGATGACATTCTGGAGCATCTACCATAGGCCCACTAAGCTACTTGGCATCTCAGTATGCCAGTTCTGACTTTTTCTGTGTCAATGTCCTCGTGGCCAAGATGGCAAATGGTATCCTGGGGTGTATTAGAAGGCCTGTGGTTAGTAGGTCGAAAGAAGTTCCCTCTGCTGCAGTGAGGTCACATCTGGAATACTGTGTCCAGTTCTGGGTCCCTCCAGTCAAGAAGAACCTCAGGGAACTGCTTGGAAGAGTCCAAGTCACAAAGATGCTGAAGGGAGTGGAACGTCTCCCTGCTGAGGAAAAGCTGAGGGAGCTGGAGCTCTTTAGCTTGGAGAAGAGGACTGATCTCATTCATGTTTATAAAAATGTGAAGGGCAATGCCAGGAGGAGAGCCAGGCTCCTCTCAGTGATGTCCAATGATTGGACAAGGGGCAATGGATACAAGCTGGAGCAGAGGAAGTTCCACATGAACATAAAGAAAAACTTTTTCACTGTGAGGATGACAGAGCTCTGGCACAGGCTGCCCAGAGAGACAGTGTCTGCTTCTCTGGAGACATTCAAAACACACCCAGATGTGTTACTGTGTGACCTGCTCTAGGTGATTCTGCTTTGACAGGGGTATGGGACTGAATGACCTTTCAAGGTCTCTTCCAACCCCTAACATACTGTGATTCTGTGTGTTCTCTCTGCAAACACCTCTGAGCACATACAGACACATGGATCTGAGTCTTTTTTNCCTTTAAAGGTCCTTTGCAACTCAGTGCATTCTATGGGTCTCGAGGTAAGTCAGATCCTTTCTGAGGCTGGGGTTTTACGTGGCCTCAAAGGGTCCCATCAGTTAATGTATCATCTCAACCCCAGTAAGTAATTCGATGAAGATATTTACTCTTAAGGGAATAAATTCAAGTCAGGTTTGGCCTATGACACAGTGGACAGGTTGGTGTTTGTATGCTGTGAGCACCTAGCAGGAATTAAGAGGACCATTTGTAAGAATACAGCCATGTTCACAAGGAAAAGGATGTGTGACCACATTGCTGTGCTGAGACTTCACAAAATTTTTCTGACAACACTTTATAATTCATTGGCCTGCTCTGTTGTTTGTGCTGAGATAGACCTCCACAGTACCTTGTGGGTTTGATGCTAGTGATATTGGGAAACCACATCTTTAAACACTGCAGCTAATTGTGGTTTCTTTTGGAGGATGACATTCTGGAGCATCTACCATAGGCCCACTAAGCTACTTGGCATCTCAGTATGCCAGTTCTGACTTTTTCTGTGTCAATGTCCTCGTGGCCAAGATGGCAAATGGTATCCTGGGGTGTATTAGAAGGCCTGTGGTTAGTAGGTCGAAAGAAGTTCCCTCTGCTGCAGTGAGGTCACATCTGGAATACTGTGTCCAGTTCTGGGTCCCTCCAGTCAAGAAGAACCTCAGGGAACTGCTTGGAAGAGTCCAAGTCACAAAGATGCTGAAGGGAGTGGAACGTCTCCCTGCTGAGGAAAAGCTGAGGGAGCTGGAGCTCTTTAGCTTGGAGAAGAGGACTGATCTCATTCATGTTTATAAAAATGTGAAGGGCAATGCCAGGAGGAGAGCCAGGCTCCTCTCAGTGATGTCCAATGATTGGACAAGGGGCAATGGATACAAGCTGGAGCAGAGGAAGTTCCACATGAACATAAAGAAAAACTTTTTCACTGTGAGGATGACAGAGCTCTGGCACAGGCTGCCCAGAGAGACAGTGTCTGCTTCTCTGGAGACATTCAAAACACACCCAGATGTGTTACTGTGTGACCTGCTCTAGGTGATTCTGCTTTGACAGGGGTATGGGACTGAATGACCTTTCAAGGTCTCTTCCAACCCCTAACATACTGTGATTCTGTGTGTTCTCTCTGCAAACACCTCTGAGCACATACAGACACATGGATCTGAGTCTTTTTTAACCAAAATGATTCAATGATTCTGTGAAGTTTGTTTTGAACTCATATTTTGGAAAGAGACAGTGTAGAACCTTGGGAATTCCAGCTTGGTTTCCAGTGTGGTTACACCAGCCCTACCAACCCTGTGCTTTAGGGGACTGTGGCATCTCTATTGACATCACATTCAGTCACAGACAGAATCATAAATGGTAGGGGTTGGAAGGAACCCCTGAAGATCATCTATTCCAGCCTGCCTGCCAAAGCAGGTGAGGTTTGTGTGTTCCTACATCTGCTTGTTTGGTGTCACAGATTCATCTGATCTTCTTGATTCAAAATGGGATTTAATCTGTTTTGGAAAACTCATTTCTAGTCTCTGGCTAGCTAGCCAGTACTGAGCTCTGGTGTGGCTATCAAGTCCCAAGTGCTTGCAGTATCCATTTAAGAACTGGAATACATCTCCTGAGGGCATGTGGGTCTGCAGTGAGGCTTAGCGCATCCCAGGAGCATCATATTATGCCTATGAATATTGTAGAAATGTTTTAATGCAAATATAGGTTAATATTTTCCTTTGATCATAACTCTGCTTGCACTTACCAAAGGATTGAATTGCTAGCCTGCAGAAAACTTGGCTATGCAAAATGGAATTGTTGGCTACAGCCAGAAGGAAATAACCTGTCCCTAACACGAAGATTGTCTTAATTTTTTAAGCTTATTAAGTTTAGGAAGTAATTTTCAACTTGATTTAAAAAGCCAGGTAAAGGAGAAATTGTGAGTGATAAGTGCTGGTGTTGCCAAACTTAAATGTATGACCAAATTGGGGTCCAGGTCTCTGCTGGCTGCTCCTGCCTTGGATAAGTATATACTCTGCTGGATAAAATACTGGCTGGATGTCTGGGCCCAAAGAGTGGTGGGGGATGGAGTTAAATCCATCTAGCAGACAGTCACAAGTGCTGTTCCTTGCTGTTCCTCAGGGCTCAGTACTGGGACCACTTCTGTTTGACATCTTTATCAAGGATCTTGATGAGGAGATAGAGAGCACTTAGTAAGTTTGTGAACAACTCCAAGTTGGATGAGAGTGTTGATCTACTTGGGGGTAGGGAGTCTCTACAGAGAGACTTTGACAGGCCAGATTGATGGGCTGGGTCCATTTGTGTGACATTCAACAAGGCTAAGTGTCAGGTCCTGCACTTGGGTCACAACAACCTCATGAACACTCCAGGCTTGGGGAAGAGTGGCTGGAAAATGCCCAGCAGAAAGGGCCCTGGAGGTGTTTGATCAACAAGTGGCTGAAGATAACCCAACATGTGCCCAGATGGCCAAGAAGACTGAGAGCATCCTGATTTGTATTAGAAACATTGTGGCCAGCAGCACCAGAGAGGTGATCATCCCTCTCTACACTGCATTGGTGAGGCCACACCTTGAGTCCTGGGCTCAGTTTTGGGGACTTCTACAAGAAAGATATCGAGGTGCTGGAGTATATCCAGAGAAGAGCAACAAAGCTGGGGAAGGGTCTGGAGAAGAGGTCTGGTGAGGAGCATCGGAGGGAACTGGGGCTGTTTAGTGTGGAGATGAAAAGGCTGAGGGCAGACCTGTCTCTCTATAGGTCCCTGAAGGGAGATTGTCATGAGGTGGGTGTTGACCTGAGTGATAGAACAAGAGCAAATGGCCCCAAGGTGCACCAGGGGAAGTTTAGATTGGACACTAGCAAAAATTTCTTCATGGAAAGGGTTATTCAGGCATTGGAACAAGCTGCCCAGGGAGGTGGTGGAGTCATCATCCCAGGATGTTTTTAAAAGCCAATGTGGCTTAGTAGTGGACTTGGTAGAGTATAGTTAATAGTTGGATTCAATGACCTTGAAGGTTTTTTCCAGGCTAAGTGATTCTATGATTCTGTGATTTCATTACTTAGTTCTCAGCTAAGTGCAGGTTCCTCCACATAGATTACTGGCTTATTTATATGTGTTAAGCAACAGGCACCTCAGCTTTCCCTCCCTGTGAGAACCTTTACAGAAGGAAATGCATTGTTTACTTCTAAACTGGATGCATACTTGTCTCTCTGAGTCTGTCCCCTTAACATAGAACCATGGAGTTGTTTCACTTGGAAAAAACTTCTAAGGTCATCAAATTCAAGAGTGAATCTAAGATCACCATGGCCACTAAACCATGTCCTGAAGTGCCATGTCCACACATTTCTTGAACACCTCAAGAGACGGTGACTTCAACACCTCCCTGGGCAGCCTGTTTTGCCCCAACCACTCATGCAGCAAAAATATTTTTCCTAATCTGCAACCTAAACCTCCCTAGCACAATTTTAGGCTATTTCCTCTTGTTCTATCACCTGAGAGAAGGGAGAGGAGACTGACCCCCACTTTTTTGGGGTAAAATATCTACGTCTGGATGCACCAGTGGGACACTAGCAGACTGATGCAAGTAAGAGTCAACAAGAAACTACCCAGGCACCACCCATGGGAGGAATCCTCTGCAGTTGGAAGACAGGAAGGAAAGTGCAGTGGAGCCGACCATATTACTAGTGTTTGTAGTTCCTTGTGAAACAGCAGCAATTTTCCACCCAGAGTCAGAACAGTGGTGTTATTTGTTGTTTGTTTGCTCTTCCCAGGAACATGCTCTAAAAGCCTCAATCACAGCCTCAAAGCTGTGATTACAGCCAAAAGAGCAACTGCATCGAGTGGTATCTGCTTAATGAATGTGAATGCATTCCTTCTGTGCCTCTAAGTGCTGTTGGTGACTACACTGATGCTGCCATGCTCTGCAGTACAGAGAATGCTTCTCTGCACTGGAAACCTGCTCTAGCATTGCTTATTTTTTCTGGTGATTGCTATTTAGCTGTACTTAGATGCACAGAATCCCTCTTAGGAGGATATTTATAGAATCAGAGAATTGTTTTGGTTGGAAAAGACCTTTCAGATCAAGTCCCAGAAGTACCTAACTCTTTCAAGGCTAGAACATGGTGCTCAGCATCACGTCTCTGCCTCTTTGAAACACTCAATGGAATAGGAGTTCCACCACCTCCCTGTGCAGCTTGTTCCAGTCTTTGAGAACCCTTGCAGTCAATGAGTTTCTTCTCATAGCCAGCCTAAACATCCCCTGGTGCAACTGGAGGCCATTTACTCTCTTTCTATCACTTGTTACTAGGGAGAAAAGACCAACACCCACTTGGCTCCAACCTCTCTGTCAGGGACTTGTAAAGACAGAGAAGGTTTCCCCTCAGCTTCCTTTATTCCAGACTAAACAACCTCAGTTCCCTCAGCTGCTCCTCTCCAGAACCTTCACCAGCTTCATTACCCTTCTCTGGACATGCTCCAGCACTTCCATGTCTGTCTTGTAGTCAGGGCTTAAAACTGAACCCAGAACTCAGTGTGGCCTCACCTTCTTGAGTACAATCACTCCCTGGTCCTGCTGGCCAAACCATTCCTGATACAGGCCAGCTACTTAAGTGAAATAACTCACAGCTGCAGTCAATATCAAGGCCCTGTTCTGGTGTTCATTGTGTAAGTGCATTGTAAGGGACATGGCCTCAGCCAGCAAACTTGCCAAACAGGGGAATTTGAAGGCATAACTTGACCAACATGATGCAACAACCAATTTGCAAAGCTAGTGCTGCTATAAAGGTGTCATGGAATGCAATTAGCTTCAGGCTTCTCATTATGCCTTCTGCATGGTCTGTTTTGGATCATCCAGTAAAATGAACAAGCAAGGGCAAGGAGATGAGCAAACTTGGGAGTTTTCATCCAGGAATGAGTCTGGAGCAAGATGAAGGTTGAAAACTGGTTTTTGGAGGAAAACTTAGCCAAATCATTGCAAATGTAAGCAAACAAGGGAAAATCCTGACATGTTTTCTAGCATGTTGGAAGTCTGCAAGAGGGCTTGGCATGCCAAGTTAATGGAACTCATTAGCACTTTGCCCAGATCTCAGCAGAAAACACATTTGTTCAATTTGTTATTTAACATTTTCCAAATAATATGACTGCTACCAAGAAGCAGAGATCCAATCACTATGAACCTGGTTCTTCAAATATGTTCTGATAGTGAGGTCTGCACTTGGTAAACTAAATGAATCAATCCCCATGCCAAGGAACTTATGTGGAATTACTGATTTTCCTGTGTTTCCTGTCAAGTGAGAATTTTTCTCTAGGAGGTTTAGATGTTGTTGGTGTGGGAGTTCATTTTGAAACAGAAATTTGTGTTGGGTTTTGTTTGCTCCAAAAATTTTCAGAATTGGCAGAATATGTGAACGTTCTTTGAGCAAAGTAATTATCATTTTGGAGCTCAACCAACTAATATTTAGGGCCCCTCACTACAAAAAAGACATTGAGTTGCTGAAGGATGTTAAAGAGAAGGGCAATGAAGCTGATGAAGGGTCTGGAGAACAGGTCTGGTGAGGAAGGGCAATGAAGCTGATGACGGGTCTGGAGAACAGGTCTGGTGAGGAGCAGCTGAAGGAGCTGAGATTATTCAGCATGGAAAAAAGGAGGATGAGAGGAGACCATCTCTCTCTTTACAAGTCTCTGAAAAGAGGTT
>WBNM01021980.1:14061-34253 GCA_013399055.1 Ramphastos sulfuratus | reverse complement strand
CATCCCCAACACGATGGAATCATAGAATGGTTTCAGTTGGAAGGAGCCTTAAGGATCATCTAGTTCCAACTCCCCAGCTGTGGGCATGGACACCTTCTACTAGAGCAGGTTGCTCAAAGCCTCAGCCAGTCTGGTCTCAAATACTTTCAGGGATGAAGTATCCACAAACCTCTGGGTAACCTGTTCCAGTGTCTCACCACTCTGCTTCTTCATGTCCAATCTAAACCTACCCTGCTCTACTTTAAGACCATTGTCTCTTGTCCTATCACCACAAGCCCTTGTAAGTAGTCCTTCTCCAGCTTTCCTGTCACAGACATCAAGCCAGATGTGTCCTCTCCCAGCACCCATGGGTACAATCCTCCCTCTGGAGGATGGTCTTGAGCCATCCCAGCTGTCCCTACAAAGCTGCTCCAGCATCCAAAGAATTAGAGAATTGTTTGGGCTGGAAAAGCCTCTAAGATCATCTACTCCAAGCATTGACCTAACACCACTGTGGCCATTAAACCATGTCCCATAGTGCCATGTTCACACAGTTTTTTAACACCTCCAGGGATGGGACTCCAAAGCCTCCCTGGGCAGCCTGTTCCAATCCCTGACCACTCTTGCAGGAAAGAATTTTTTCCCTAATCTCCAACCTAACCCTCCCCTGGGACAATTTCAGGTCATTTCCTCCTGTTCTATCTTGTTCCTGATACTATGGAGAAGAGCCCAACCCCCACCTCACTCCAACCTCCTTTCAGGCAGCTGTGGAGAGCAATGAGCTCTGCCCTCAGCCTCCTCTTCTCCAGGCAATACACCCCCAGATCCCTCAGCTGCTCCTCACCAGCCCTGTTCTCCAGACCCTTCCCCAGCTTCGTTGCCCTTCTCTGGACCTGCTCCATCACCTCAGTATTCCTCCTGTAGTGAGGGGCCCAAAACTGAACCCAGGATTCAAGGTGTGGCTCCACCAGTGCCCAGCAGAAGGGCACAATCACTTCCCTGATCCTGCTTGCCACACCATTTCTGATTCAGGCCAGGACAATTTCAGGCCTTTTCCTCTCCTATCACCTGGTACTAGGGAGAACAGACCAACCCTACCTCACTGCAACCTTTGTTCAGGGAGTTGTAGAGGGCAATGGGGTCCCCATCAGCCTCCTCTTCTTCAGACTAAACAATCTCAGCTCCCTCAGCCCTTCTTTCTAGTGGTGGCTGTCATTGCTCAGGGCATGGTGGTGGTGAGTTTGTGCCCAGGTTCCTGCCATCCTTGGGCAGGCTGCACCACACCAGTGCCACCTTTTCCCTTTTCCTGGCCCAAGCAGGAGTTCTGTTTTCTGACTCATCTCAAAGACTGCATCACAAAACTGCCTACATTGGAAAGGACCTTCAAGATTGTGGAACCCAATCATTAGCCCAACACTGGCAGGTCCTCAACCAAACCATATCCCTAAGCACTACATCTACACAACTCTTAGATCTTTCTAGGAACAGGGACTCCACCACTGCCTTTGGCAGCCTTCTCCAATGCCTGATAACCCTTTCAGTAAAGAAACTCTTCCTAATAGCCATCCTAAACTTCCCTTGGGGCAACTTGAGGCTGTTCCTCTTGTTCTGTCACTTGTTACTTGGTTGAACAGAGCAAACCTCCTGATATCCCATCCTGTGTCACCACCTGTGCTGCTTCCAGTGGCTTGTTTTGAAAGTTGGGCTCCATAATCTTAAAGGTCTCTTCCAATCAGAAAAAAAATAAATAAAAAAATTCTATGATTCATATAATCACAGAACATCAGGTTGGCAGGGACTTCAAGGATCATCTGGTCCAACCTTTCTTGGCAAAAAATACAGTCTAGACAGGATGGCTCAGCACCCTGTCCAACCAGATCTTAAAAGTGTCCAACTTGCTCTCTGCCTTGCCTCTCCCTGTGGTGATCAGGGCTGTGTTGCCTGTTGTTTTTAAGATGCTGTCCTCCAAACCTGATGTAGTTTGGGGTTTTTTTTATCATAGAATTATAGGATATTGAGGTATGGAAGTGACCTCTAAAAATCATGTCAAAGCAGGATGACCTAGGGCAGGCCATATAGAAATGCATCTAGATGGGTTTGAAAGTCTCCAGAGAAGGAGACTCCACAACTTCTCTGGGCAGCCTGCTCCAAGGCTCTGTCACCCTCACAGTAAAGAAGCTTCTCCTCATGTTGAGGTGGAACCTCCTGTGTTCCAGCTTTCACCTTGCCCTATCACTGGACACCATTGAAAAGAGTCTGGCACTTTCTTCTTGACAACCACCCCTCAGATATTTGTACACATTGATCAGATCTCCTCTCAGCCTTCTCTTCTCCAGACTAAACAGCCCCAGGGCTCTCAGTCTCTCTCATAGCAGAGGTGAGTTCAAGCCCCTTTTCATTCTCACTAGGCATTTTTTTCCTTATCTCCTTTTCAGAGGGAGATAGGACCCAGTCCCACATTTCCCACTTCTGAGCTACCAGCCCTTTCCATCATTCCTGAGCAAGCCAAGCCCTTTCGAGCAGGCTGCTTTCCTACATGCTGAAGTGATTGTATTCCAATATGTTGGAGTCAGCTCAGCAGCAGGCAGGAGCTCTGCTGCTGCCAGATGCCAGCACTGCTGAATCCTGTGTGATGGGGGAGTGCTCCTTCCCTGGAGCATGTGCTCTGCTCGCCCACTAGTATGTCTGAGTAAAACTGATACTCACTGTACATCACTCAATTCCTGCTAAACTTGAAGCCATTAGAGCAATAAGAGGCAATTTTCTCCTGAGCAGTGTGGTGTGTGAGCCCTGCAAGGTGCCTGCCCAAAGGAGGAGGCTCAAACCTGCCTTTGGGGAGCAGAACAAACATGAGCCAGCAATGTCTGCAGCTGGCCAAGAATGCCAACAGCATCCTGACCTGAATCAGTAATGGTGTGGCAAGCAGGACCAGGGAAGTGATTGTGCCCTTCTGCTGGGCACTGGTGGGGCCACACCTTGAATCCTGGGTTCAGTTTTGGGCCCCTCACTACAGGAGTAACACTGAGGTGATGGAGCAGGTCCAGAGAAGGGCAACAAAGCTGGGGAAGGGTCTGGAGAACAGGGCTGGTGAGGAGCAGCTGAGGGATCTGGGGGTGTATTGCCTGGAGAAGAGGAGGCTGAGGGCAGAGCTCATTGGTCTCTACAGCTGCCTGAAAGGAGGTTGCAGTGAGGTGGGGGTTGGGCTCTTCTCCATAGTATCAGGAACAAGATAGAACAGGAGGAAATGGCCTGAAATTGTCCCAGGGGAGGGTTAGGTTGGAGATTAGGGAAAAAATTCTTTCCTGCAAGAGTGGTCAGGGATTGGAACAGGCTGCCCAGGGAGGCTTTGGAGTCCCATCCCTGGAGGTGTTAAAAAACTGTGTGAACATGGCACTATGGGACATGGTTTAATGGCCACAGTGGTGTTAGGTCAATGCTTGGAGTAGGTGATTTTAGAGGCTTCTCCAGCCCAAACAATTCTCTAATTCTTTGGATGCTGGAGCAGCTTTGTAGGGACAGCTGGGATGGCTCAAGACCATCCTCCAGAGGGAGGATTGTACCCATGGGTGCTGGGAGAGGACACATCTGGCTTGATGTCTGTGACAGGAAAGCTGGAGAAGGACTACTTACAAGGGCTTGTGGTGATAGGACAAGAGACAATGGTCTTAAAGTAGAGCAGGGTAGGTTTAGATTGGACATGAAGAAGCAGAGTGGTGAGACACTGGAACAGGTTACCCAGAGGTTTGTGGATACTTCATCCCTGAAAGTATTTGAGACCAGACTGGCTGAGGCTTTGAGCAACCTGCTCTAGTAGAAGGTGTCCATGCCCACAGCTGGGGAGTTGGAACTAGATGATCCTTAAGGCTCCTTCCAACTGAAACCATTCTATGATTCCATCGTGTTGGGGATGAAACAGGACTGTGACTCTGCACATGCTGCTGGGTTACCTCAGGACGTGTTACTGTCCAGCAATCAGACTCCTCTGAGCAACCCATCCCCAAGGAGTGGCTTCTCCTCTGGAAAACAATCTCCATGCTGGGAAAAAAAAAATAAACAACAAGGAACATGTCTGGGAATTTAATCAGATTAATTGCTCCTAAAACCAGATCTGTGCTGCACAACAGCATGCCAGAGGTCTCAGGAAGAGCAGATGCAGCAGGACTGGTGAGGTTCAAGAAACACACAGGTGTAGCACATCAGGATATGGCTTAATGGCCATGGTGGTGTTGGGCTGATAGTTGGACTCGATGATCTTAGAGGTATTTTCCAACTGCAGTGGTTCTATGATTAGGAGTGGAGAGATCACAGTGGTGTTGGGTTGGTGGTTGGACTCAATGATCTTAGAGGTCTTCTGCAAGTGAAATGATTCCATGATTCTATGATTAAGAACACAGAGACCACAGTGGTGTTGGGTTGATGATTGGACTCAATGGTCTTAGAGGTCTTCTGCAAATAAAATGATTCTATGATAGTGTGATTAGGAACAGAGAGACCACAGTGGTGTTGGGTTGATGGTTGAACTCAATGATCTTAGAGGTCTTCTGCAAATTAAATGATTCCATGATTCTATGATTAGGAACAGAGAGATCACAGTGGTGTTGGGTTGATGGTTGAACTCAATGATCTTAGAGGTCTTTTCCAACTGCAATGGCTCTATGGTTCTATGATTAGGACCAGAGAGATCATCACAGTGGTGTTGGGTTAAGGGTTGGACTAGATGATCTTAGAGGTCTTCTGCAAATGAAATGATTCCATGATTGTATGATTAGGAACAGAGAGATGACAGTGGTGCTTGGTTGATGGTTGGACTTGATGATCTTAGAGGTCTTCTGCAAATGAAATGATTCCATGATTGTATGATTAGGAACAGAGAGATCACAGTGGTGCTTGGTTGACGGTTGGACTTGATGATCTTAGAGGTCTTCTGCAAATGAAATGATTCCATGATTCCATGATTAGGAACAGAGAGATGACAGTGGTGTTTGGCTCATGGTTGGACTCGATCTTAGAGGTCTTTTCCAACAATTCTATGATTCTGTGATTCAATGATTCAATGATTAGGAGCAGAGAGATGGGCCAAAGGAGGGATGTGTGGAGGAGGAAGGCCGAGGTGTGCCATCAGGCAGGTCTGAGAGCCCCGTGCTCCATGAGCACAGCTCAGTCACCGCAGCAGCAGGACACCAGCCCTTGGGAGCAGCATTCAGCACCGGTGCGGCTGAGTCAGGGCTCTCCTCAGCGCTGCGTGGGAGCGCAGGCAATGCCCTCTGTGCTAACAAGGAGGCCCAGGAGCTGCCTGTTGGGAAGGAGGGTCCCTGTGGGCAGCTCCTGGGCGACAGCAGGGATGTCTGTGTTCATTATGCACGTCCCTTTCATGCCGCCTTCATTATTCGCCTGCTATCTAGTGTCATTAAGATATCAAGTTCATTTAGGTACATCCACATTGGCAGTTTAATTATGTCTGGGTACTACTCTGTATTTTATTCATGGACTATCTGGGGGCGGTTGTCAAACACAAGCCCAGGAGATAAAGGTTTGGTGGCTGCAGAATGCTAATGCCCTGCTGGTTCCCTTTTGACAAATACACATGCCGGTTATTACCAAACTGATTATTTCATTCATTAACACCACATACATCAGCTCCCTTCACCCACCATTATTGTATACATTCATCTTTTCATAAACAATTACCTGACATGGTTGGGAAAAGGCAAGGAGCAGGGAGTGAATGCTCTGATGGGAAGTTCCTGGCGTGGGTTAGTAACAAGGTGCTGGGGGGCAGTGAGGGGTGTGTGTGCGTGGAGTGCCCTGTTAGCTTGAGCGCTTCATTAATCAGCTTAGGGACAATAGCACCTCACATGTGTGCCATGATTCCCAACAATGCTGGGCCCTTCTGCATTGTGCTGGGGGCTCACTGGATGGGGCTCCCCATCCACTTCATGGGGATGGTGGAGGGGAGAGGTGAAATGAAAGCTGGGGATGGCTGGGGAAGCATTGGTTGAGGCCAGACCCGTGGGGTGTGTTTCTCATCTGCCCTCTCCTTGGGTTTATTATCATTATTATTGTTGTTGTGGCAGTAGTAAGGAACATTTGCATGAGAACAGGTTCTTTGTTTACTGTTTGTGCTTGCTTTTTGGTTTGGTTTTTTTTTTTTTTCCTTTCCCCAGCTTCCTCATATTGCTTTCCTGGAGCTGTAATCCTCCACGATAGCGTTAGTGGTAGTGGTGGGAATGATTAAGACATCACAAACGTGCAAGCAGCTGGGGAATAAAACCCCTCTGGGTCTTCTTTCTGTGTTGGTGGTTTTGTTGCTGTTGTTGTTTTGGGGTTTTGTTTTGTTTTGTTTTTAGCTGTAAAAGGATGGGGATGGAGAAAACAAAAAGTACAAGCAGACTAGTGGGAGGTGTCCCTGCCTATGGCAGGGGGTTGGAACTGGATGAGCTTTGAGGTCCCTTCCACCTTACCATTCTATGATTCTATGCTTCTATGATTCTGTGATTCTCTGATTCTGTGATTCTGTGATTCTATGATTCTGTGATTCTATGATTCTGTGATTCTGTGATTCTATGATTCTGTGATTCTATGATTCTGTGATTCTATGAACAGTGAGGGTTAACCAAATTCATGAGCTAAATGATTCCTAACCAATCATAGTGAAACCCTCTGGAGAGGGTTTATGATGCTCTTGGCCCAGCTAGGAGATTGGTCTCACAGCCTGGACCTGCCACAAGTAGCATCTCCCAACACTTTCTGTCTGGAAGGAACCAGACCTTGAGCACAAAGGCCACAGGGTTTCAGTGTGGTGTTGGTTCCTTATTTATCTCTTCAAACACATTGCCCTGTGTTGTACTGGGGTTGGTCTCTTCTCCCAAGAAGCAATTGATAGGACAAGAGGAAATGGCCTCAGGCTGCAGCAGGGGAGGTTTAGGTTGGACACTAGAAGAAACTTCTTCACTGAAAGGATTCTCAAACACTGAAACAAGCTGCCCAGGGAGGTGGGGGGTTGGAAATAAATACTTGAGGTCCCTTCCAACCCTGACAATTTTGCAGTTCTGTGGCTGAATCCCCATCCCTGGAGGCAGTTAAAAGACACAGAGATGTGCTGCTGAGGGACATGGTTTAGCACCAGATTTGGTGGGGGTAGATAATGGTTAGACTCATTGATCTTAAAAGACTTTTCCAATCAGAATGGTTCTATGATTGTACCCTCAGCTGTTTCCACCAGCAAGCTCACTCCCTCTGGTACAGAGAAGGAGCAGCTGCAGGAGGCCACCAACACAGCCAGAATCAATTCAGCTTCTCACTTTGGCAGACTCACTCAGCAAGCAGTGCTTCAGGGTCACACTTCTGCACTGCTCCAGCACAGCATCTGCACACTAAATAAAGGATCCAAGTGTGCTGTAAATGCCTAAGCCCCCTTGGCCCCTCTGAGGCAAAGCCCCACTGGAATAGCTAAGAAGCTTTCACTGTTGCCTTGACCAAAGCATTAACCCTCCTTGCTATCTCCACCAGTATCTTTGATCAGATATCAAAATCCTCATCTCCAAATGGCTTAAGAGCTGATATCTCTCTGCTTCTTGGGCAGACCTGGGCTACCAAGACAGAATCACTTTTCAAAGACTCCACCATATGTCTCCATATTGGGATGGAAAGATCACACCATGCTAAGGGTCCCACTGGTCACACAGCCCTATGGAGTCTCTTCTCACAAGTAGTTGCAGACAGAACAAGGGGGACTGGCCTCAAGCTGAGGGTGGGGAGGTTTAGATTAGCTATTAAGAAAAAGTTTTTCATGGAGAGAGTGGTCAGGGACTGGAATGAGCTGCCCAGGGAGGTGGTGGAGTCACCCACCCTGGGTTTGTTTAAGGGTGGTTTGGATGTGGTGCTTTGGGCTATGGTGTAAAGTGAATCTTGTAGAGTTGGGTTCTAGGCTGGACTTGGTGATGCTGAGAGGCTTTGCCAACCTGGGTGTTGCTGTGATGTTTCTGTGAAGGTGATACCCCCATGCCCCAGCCACAGAGTGATCACAGAATCCCAGCTTGGAAGGGACCTCTGGAGATTATCTGGTCCAATCCCCAGTTAAAACAGTCTCACCCACAGCAGGCTGCCCAGGATCAAAAGGTCCAGGCAGGTTTGGAATCTCTCCAGAGAAGGAGACTCCAGAACCTCTCTGGGCAGCCTGCTCCAAGGCTTCACCATCTAACAGGATTAACATTTTCTCCTTCTCTAAGTGAAACCTCCTGGGTTCCAGTTTGTGCCCAGGATGCCCCACTGTGGCTGTGGGCTGTGGTGTCAGGATGCATTTGAAAACCCTGATATTGAGCATCAGCATGGCCTGGGATATTTTTTTTTTCCTGCATTTTCTTACATTTTCCTGGAGGAGCACAGTGCAGGAGAGAGTACACTCAGGCTGGGCTGTTTCCTCTTTGTGGATGCTGAGAGATGAAGTAGGAAGGAGGGGTTGGTCTTGCTGAGGAGAGCAGCCCTGAACAGCAACAGCCTGGAGGTCATCTGAGCCTGGAGAAGGAAAGGCTCCAGGGAGACCTTCTGGTGGCCTTTCAGTACTTAAAGGGGCTGATGAGAAAGCTAGGGACAGACTTTTGAGCAGAGCCTTTTGTGACAGGACAAGAGGTGATGGTTTAGAACTGAAAGAGGGAGATTCAGAGTGGGGAGAAGAAATATTTGAGAGTGGTGAGACCTCTGGCCCAGGTTGCCCAGAGAGGTGGGAGCTGCCCCATGGCTGGCACCATTGCAGCTCAGGTTGTGTGGGGCTGTGAGCAACCTGCTCTAGCTGCAGCTGTCCCTGCTGACTGCAGGGGGTTGGACTGGATAAGCTTTAAAGGTCTCTTCCAACCCGAACCATTGTATGATTCTATGATCTTCAGGAGCCAACCTGAAACCCCAGTCCATGCCAGTTTGATGCTGAGTGAGGAATATGAAGATTTATTGGCCTGGATCCAAATGAATCAATCTGTTTCATGAAGCTGAGGTCACTAACTGGTTTTTGGGTTTTTTTATCCTTTCATATTCTGGAGAATATTTTCTTTCTTTTTAATTGTATTTTTTTTTCCCATTAATGACCTAAACTCACTCTTACAAACCTTGGTGCCACACTAATGCCCAAGCAACAGCCTTCATGTCCCCCCTTTCAGTGATGGGATGATGACTGTGGGACAAACCTAAGGACCAGCCAGACCTGTGCTAGACACTTTACAACTTCCTCATGGAATTTAGCTCTGCCATCAACTAAAACTTCCTGCAACATGTCAGATGGCTCTGTCTGATGTGGGGTTAGACAGTGATGCATTTCCAGGGAGGAGGTGGAATAGCTGAGCACAGAAAATAAGAAAAGCTCTCAATGTGTGACCTTGTGAGCTGGGGCCAAAATCCCTTCACAGGCTGCAGGGCTGGAGGAGGTCAGGCTGTGATTGCTCAGAGCTCTTTCCTCAGCACTAGCCCCTGGCTTGCCCCGAACTTGCAAATTAGGCAAGGAGGAAGCTTTTTAAGCTTTCTATTTTCTGGAGACTTTTGCCCTTTTTGCACTTGGCTGCTTTGCTCCAGGGATGAAAGTAGGGAGCCCTTTCCCAGCCATTAACGTTTCATTTAGCGAAAGGACAAAGAAGGATGAAGAATGACTGCAAGGGTAAACTTGTGTGACTCCTTATATTTTAGATCACAGCCTGAGGTCAGGTTCTTGGGTTTTTTTATAATACAGATAGAGGATTTTGTGGCCTTGCAGCAGGAGGAAATGTGTAGAGATACATAAAGAGGTCACTTCTCAGCATAATGTAAGAAAGAAGCTCTGTTCTCATAAAGGAGGTCCTGTGAGGTGTCTGGCTCTGACAAAGCTCTCTGTTGGTACCCATACACCCTCTCCCTCTCCTCTCCCTCTCTCCTCTCCCTCTCTCCTCTCCTCTCCTCTCCTCTCCTCTCCTCTCCTCTCCTCTCCTCTCCCTCTCCTCTCCCTCTCCCCATCCTTCTCCCATCTCCCTCCTCCTTCTCCCATCCGCCCCTCCCCTCCCTTCCCCTTTCCTCCCCTCCTCTCCCCTCCCTCATCTCCTGCAGTCCAGGGTGTCATAGGATTTTCCCAAACTTAATAATTCAATTGTTCAGGAGCCCACAGCAGTATCCTGGAGGACAGATCCTTTTATCCCTACAGAGAACACAGAAAGTGCATATCCTTGCTAGTGACAAACCTCAGCATCTGATCCTTCAACCTGCATGGACACAGCAGTGTCCAAAACTCCCCAGGAGCATCTGAGTGGTCCCAGTGGATTTCAGCCTCTTGCATCCACTGCCCATCTCCAGTATTATTTTCTTCTGGCTTCAGCTGCTGTAATTTAACTGCTTTAGGTCCTGATTGTTGGTCTTGGAGAACTGGTGAGTTTCTCCTTCTGCAGAGGACAGGAGGATGCATAAACTCCTTTTTTTTTTTTTTTTTTCCCCTTGAATCACCTCCATTTAGTGATTTTCTTTGCCCTTCCAGTTTCTAGGCAACCTCCAGAGGAGAGCCACAAAGATGATCAGAGGGTTGGAGTAGCTCTGCTATGAGGACAGCCTGGGAGGGTTAGGTCTGTTCAATCTGGAGAAGGGTCCAGGGAGACCTTAGAACAGACTTCCAGTACCTGAAGGGGGGTACAGGAAGGCTGGAGAAGGACTGCTTATAAGGGGCTGGGGTGATAGGACAAGAGGCAAGAGATTGAAACTAGAGCAGGGTAGATTGAGATTGGATGTTAGGAAGAAGTTGTTTATGATGAGGGTGGTGAGACCCCTGGAACAGGTTGTCCAGGAATGTTGTGGAAGTCTCATCCCTGGAAGTGCTTCACACCAGGTTGGATGAGTCTGAGCAACCTGGGCTAGTGGGAAGTGTCCCTGCCCATGTCAGGGGGGTTGGAAGGAGATGATCTTTAAGGTCCCATCCAACTCAAGCCATTCTGATTCTATGAACATTTGATTCCCCTTCACGTTACCTGCAGCTCCTCAACCACTGCCCTCCTCTTCAGTTCTGGTTCCCATCCTAGCTTCTCTCCCACCCTCCTCTTCCTCCCTGAGGAGCTGGCTTGCATTGCTGTGAGTGCGCATGACCAAACGTGTGCCTGTGTTTGTGCCTAAGAAAAATGAGGCAGACACAGAAAACAAGCAAATCACATTATATATTGCAGGCAATAATGCAGCTCCCAGGGGACAGAGATAATATACTCAGAGACAAAGGAACAATAGACTTTGTTGGCCTGAGAGCTCACTTGATTGTGGCTTTTCTGGAATTATTCTTGACTTCCTCTGTGTCACTGTTGGATTGAGCCTCAAAGCTGATGAGAGGTCAGGATGAGGTCCAGGGGATGTGCATCATGTTTAACAGGAGCCCTTCTTGTACAGCTTGATCTTGGAGGGAGGCTCTTGTTTTGCCCAGGAGCCCTTCAGCGTGACCTGTGGGGGTTGTTTTACTGCTGGCTGTGATTTTTTTTGTGGTTTGGAAAAGCTCACTGCTGGCTGAGGGACTTTGTCTGGAGTTGTTAGAGCAGGTCCTGAGATGCGATGGTTGGAACCCCTCTGTTGTCAGGACAGGCTGAGAGAGTTGGGGTTGTTCAGGAACACCTTTTTGTTTTTTTCCTGAATCACCTCCATTTAGTGATCATAGAATCATAGAATGGTAAAATTGGAAGGGACCTCAAAGCTCATCCAGTTCCAACCCCCTGCCATAGGCAGGGACACCTCCCACTAGCACAGGTCACTCAAGGGCTTCTCCAACCTGGCCTTGGACCCCTCCAGGGAGGGAGCAGCCACACCCTCCCTGGGCAACCTGTGCCAGTGTCTCACCACCCTCACTGTAAAGAACTTCCTCCTAACATCTAGTCTAAATCTTCTGTGTTATTCCAATTCCGGGCAACATCCAGAGGAGGGCTGGAGCACCTCTCCTACAGGGACAGCCTGAGCAACTTGGGTCTCTTCAGCCTGGAGAAGAGTGGATCCAGGGAGAGCTTCTGGTGGCCTCTCAGTAAAGGCACTGATCAGAACAATGGGTTCAGATATTTAGCTGTGCCTGTTGTGGCAGGACAAGGGGAGATGGTTTGAAACTTAAAAGAGGGAGATTCAGACTGGAGAGAACGAAGAAATATTTGACCCTGAGGGTGGTGAGCATTTGGCCAAAGAGGAGGTAAATGTCCCATCCCTGGAACCATTGCAGGTCAGGATGTCCAGGTCAGATTGTTTGGGGTTGTCAGCAATCTACCCTAGTTCAGGTGTCCCTGCTGACTGCAGGGGGTTTGAATTAGATGACCTTTAAAGGTCCTTTCCAACCCAAACCAGTCTGGGATTCTGTGAGTCTGTGGTTTACATTCCCATTTTGTGGTGGATACTGTGGGACAAGGTTGGTTTGCCAGGAGCAGTTTGAGGGGAAGCTGCAGAAACTCCCCCAGCTTCAGATGCAACAAAAGACATCAGGATGAAGCTCTTGCATTATCTATGCAGGATGCTGCTCCCACAGCATGGCTTGGGGTGCTGGCAGGTGTGACAGGGCTGTTACTGTCCAGTCAGCAGGTGACTGAGCAAGGGGAAAGGACCAGCTTAAGGCAGAGGCTGCCAGGTTGTGTGGTGGAGATGACTTTACTCACCAGCTCAGGTGGTGAAGAGCTTTCCCAAATGAAGCACCACAAGCTTTTGCAAATAAAACAAACAAACAAAAAAAAAAGCTGGGATGGTCTCCTGTAGGGTCCCCAAAATTCCCTCTACAGAGGCAGATGAGGATTTGAGATCTGCTTCAGANCCTTGCCCTTTCTCTCTGTCTTTCCCTTCTTTCTCTCCTCTGCTTTTCCCAGTCTGTCTATCTGTCTGTCTTTCCCCCTTCCTCAGACCTCAGCAGATTCCAGGAAGGCATCAGTTGTCTTTAACACCCAAAGGAAAAATCGAAGGGAAGGGTTCAATTACTCGCATGAAAAATGAGTCTCCTAAGCGGGGTCTATCCATTTGCTAGTTGTGCTTGTTTTAAAACTGAATTATGGAGACTGCACATTTTTCTGGAGACAAATGCATTAATTTTTCTCCAAACAGACAAGAGGGAAACAGAGGGAAAAATAAGATAATAAGAGTTTCCACAGTGATTTATATGCCTTTGTGACAAATAATGGGGCGGCCGGCAGCCCCTGTGGGGGGAAGGGGCAGGGGAGGGGGTGGCAGGGCTGACTGTGAGGAAAGCAGCCAAGAGCCTAAGCACAAGTGTTGGTTTTAGATGATATAAGATCACTTTCTGTCTCTGACTGCCTCAAAAAATCTTTCTCTTTCTCTATATACACACATAAAATACATACCATATGATGCACTCAGAATCGGCGCAGGCTGGAGTGTTTATACAGGAAAGGATTGTGTTTCTCACCCACCTCTCCCCAGCCCTCCTTCTTCTGCTGAAGGATAAACTGGGACCTTCAGAAAACAAAGTGGTGGCTACAATTTTTAACAGATTTGCTCTTGCCTGTATTTATCCAGGGCAGGAAAACCCTTCCCCAGGGCCAGCTGCCTGCGCTCTCAGGCAAAAAACCAGGAGCCAGGCAGGGGCGGAAGGGTGTGTGTGTGTGTGTGTGTGTGTGTGTGTGTGTGGAGTTTATTTTGTTTTCTCTCTTCACTCTGGTTTGATTTATATGCTAAAAGAGATATTTTTATTATAGTGCAGAGTAAATTGGGTTTCTTTATTGCTCATGAGAGCTGTTTTCCCAAATTGGACTATTTATGGCGCACACTGATTGCGATGTATTTCCGACCTTAATGCCTAACTGTAGGGAATAAAAAAAAAAACTCAAATACACCAAATTGTGGTTTGTTTTTGGTTGTTTTTTTTTTTTAATAAAACTTTTTTTTAAAAAAATCTTCTGATAAAAAATAAAACAAGCAACTTTTTTTTTTTTTTTCTCCTGAAGATGTTGTAGCACTCAGCAGCTCCCAGGAAATCGTTTCCTCTTAGAAAGCAATGAAAGAAATTCTTTACAGTAGAAAGAAATTCTTTCGAGTGAGGGTGGTGAGACACTGGAACAGGTTGCCCAAGGAGGTTGTGGATGCCCCTGGAGGTGTTCAAGGGCAGGTTGGATGGAGAATTGAGCAACCTGCTCTAGTGGAAGGTGTCCCTGCCCATGGCAGTGGGGTTTGAAGTAGATGATCTTTAATTTCCCTTCCAACCCAACCCATTCTGTGAAGCTACGACTCTAAGCAAAGGCTTTCAGTGTGTACTGGAGACTCTGGAAGGGTTTTGAAGCAGTTCTGCGGTTTGCTCATTGGCATCATCCACAGGAAACACATCTGGGGGGCCAAAGGTCACCAGGGCTGTAGTGCCTACACTGATGGTTCTCTCCAATTACTTACAGGGATGATTCAGTGGATTTATTCCCCCTGGGTTTCTGAGTGGCAAATCTTGCGGCGTTCAGGCGGATACGAGAGCAGAGGGAGGCTGGAAGTGTTGCTTTAAAGCACAACCTAAATCTGTTGCAGGGCAGATGGTTAATTGTGTGGGTTCATTTATCTGCCTAATGCAAATCACGTCCTGCTTGCCCATGGCACCAGGGGAACTGGATTCCTATTTGTTTTGCTACAAACTGGGCTGAGATTTTACTGCCTCTTCTGCAGGAGGAAGGAGAAGGTTTTTGTGGTGTGCAGCAGAGGATCGTCACATCTCGAGGGCTGGTGGAAAGGAGAAACATCTCCTCCCGTGGAGAAGGGCTGGGATGGGGATAAGTTGGCAACCTCACTTTGGTTTGCAGAATTTCAACTCCCATTTTCATGGCTCCAGGGCTGTGAAGGTGCTTTAGTGGCCTGCAGCACCTCCTTCTCCCAGCCCAAACACAGGCGCTGGGGTGGGTCTGTGGGGCTATGCCCCTGCAGGTTCCCTCCGGCCAAGGACTAGGAGGGTGCTTCAGGGGTTCCCAACTTCCCAAATGGGCCTAATTGAAGCCTAAAGAGATTTTTCACAGATTCATGGCTTTTCAAAGGGGAAATTTACATATTAATAAGAAGCTGTTCAGACTGATTGGCTTAATGTGTTTGGGGTAAGTATAATTAAATGTCAAGGGAAATATATCATGAAGTAATGAAGCAGAAGCTAATTTATCAAAAAATGAGTCCTAGAGAGGGAGACATTTCCAATAATAAACAGTTCTTTAACCTTCCTCTTTAAGGTGATTTGCTTAGTCAGGGCTGAAATATGTGGTCTTGATGATCCTCGTGTGAGAGAGACATGAGATGGTTATTGCCTTGGGGGTGGAGGATTTTCAATGTCCCCTCCAGTATAAACCCCTCTGCCCTGGGACTCTTAAGGCTGTGCCCGTCAAGTGGGTTCACTCAGGTCCCAGTGGGGGAAGGTGCAGCCCTGGTCCCTCTGAGGCCAGCAACAGCATGTAGGAGGTTGTTTGGGATTGGTGTACATGTGTAAGACTTCAGGGATGCCCTTAGGGGAGAAGAACAGGCTTGAGGATTAATTATGTCTGATGCTGGGTCACTTATGCCCTTTTTTGCCTCCTTCCTCAGTCTATTCTCTTTACTCTGTAAGCATTTCAGAGCATTGCTCTGTCTTCATACTACTGGGGATGATGTTCAGCTCATGCAGGCACATCCTTAACATGTACAAAAGATGCAGTGCACACCCAGAATAGTGATACAGGTCCCAAAACTGAGTGTTTTAACCTCATAATTGAGGAGAGTGAGGAGCAGGCAGAAGGCCATGTCAGTCCCTAGGAAGGCTGTGACTCTTTTGCATCCTTCTGTGTGATGGAAAGAGGTGGTGAGCTCCCTTCCCATGGCATAGCCATGCAGGGGACAAACAGCCATGCTCTCCTCAGCAGACCTCTGCTCTGGGGATGTGCTGGGTCCATAGGGTTCATTTCTAGCCATGCACTCACTGTCCTCTGCTGTTCACCTCCTGGAAGTGGGAGCTCTCAATTTCCACTTGGTGCACTTGCAAGGAAGAAAGGCAGGATGCAAGACTCTGAAAGGATCCTGCCCATCCTCTCAGCTGTAAAATCCTTCTTTACCATGAGAACAGTAAAATACTGGAACAGGTTGCCCAGGGCTGTGGTGGAGGCCCTGTCCCTGGAGATATTCAAGATCAGCCTTGACGTGGCCCTGGGCAGCCTGATGTAGTTGGAGGTGTCCCTGCTGACTGCAAGGGGTTGGACAAGATGACCTTTGAGGGTCCCTTCCTACCTGATGCAGTCTGTGAATCTGTAGTGATAGGAGCTTGGACACAAGGAAGAAGTTCTTAATGTGGCACAGAGGGGAAGCAGCAGGTTGCAGAATAACAGAGACCTCTGCAGAAGAGAACAGAAGCAGTGTCTGTTCTCATTAAGAGGCACCACAGTTACAACACAAAGCAGCACCAACAGAACCAGCCTCCAGAAGCCTGAATTTACCCAAGCAAATCCAGCTGGGAAATGAGGAATCACTTTTCATTTGGGAGCTATGTTGGAAATATGATGGAGTCAGTGTGGACCTGGTTTGCTCCCTTGTAAGTGGTGCTGGCAAATGGCTTATGCCTTTTGCTTGGAGCTGCTGGAGTTCAGCTCTTGTGGGGCAAGTTACTTGGGAGTGGAGAGGCCACTGAGAGGAGGTCACATCCAAAAGTGCATGTGGGCACTGCCAGAGGTGCTGAGTGCTCCCCAGTGCATGGTGTACCTCGAAATTAAGAGTTTGAAGTTAGAGGGGTTTAGATGGAAAGTTAGGCCAGAAGAGAGCCATGAGCAGGGAGGCACAGATTGGCCAGGGAGGTTGTGGCTGCTCCCTCCCTGGAGGTGTTCAAGGCCAGGTTGGATGAGGCCTTGAGCAACCTGGGCTAGTAGGAGGGGTCCCTGCCCATGGCAGTGAGGGTGGAACTGGATAGTCTTTGAGATCCCTTCCAACCCAAACCATTCTGTGGTTCTATTGGTGTACTTGGGCAGTGTTGTGCAGGGCTGGTGACTGGGGAACTGCAGACTGGGAGCAATGGGAAACCCCAGACTGGAGCATCATGAGAAGTGCTCCTCCCTACACTGCCAACTGCCTCACTTTTCCGTGTCCCACATCATCCTCACCTTGCTATCACAGCAACAGTGGACACTGGCCTGTTACTGTCATAGCAGGATGAGGATGTTGGGGGACATGGGAAAAAAGACTTTAGCTAAAGCATGTGGAAACCTCCAGTTAATTACCTTGCAAGAAACCAAACAAGGAGGAGCTGACCAAAGTGTGTCAAATAATGGGTGCTGCCAAAAAGGTATGAACCCATCTTCACCTCCAGAAGTGAAAACTGCTTTAGATGGTGCCTAATTCCAGCACAAAGGATGGAGACGTGGCAAAGGAACAAGAGGTCACAGCCTCAAGCTGTGCCAGGGGAAGTTTAGGCTGGAGGTGAGGAGAAAGTTCTTCACTGAGAGAGTCATTCCCCACTGGAATGGGCTGCCCAGGGAGGTGGTGGAGTCACCGTCCCTGGAGGTGTTCAAGGCAGGTTTGGACGTGGCACTTGGTGCCATGGTCTAGTCTTGAGGTCTGTGGTAATGGGTTGGACTTGATGATCTTTGAGGTCTCTTCCAACCTTGCTTATACTGTGATACTGTGAAGGAAGCTATGGCCAAAGGGTCTGGAGCTCTTCATCTGCTTCTGGTAAGCAGGAGACAGTTGGGATTTACCAGCAATGCCACTGAGCGTGAGCCAGCATCCTCCCAAACAGGTGCAGAAATGCACCATGATGACTTAGCTTTTGAGTCATTGGAAAGAAGACAACTCCCAAATGCTCCTTCTCCAGCTGGCCAGCCTGGAGGAAGCAGTGGTGCCACCCTGAGCTCCGATGAGTTCCTTGTTCCAGCACAGAAAATCAATATCTTGCATGGCTAATGGCACCAGGGAGTTTCTGCTTGCCGACAGCACTTAGGCACTGGCAGTCTCCAGGAGGTGCCCAGATGTGCTTCCCAGGGCAGTGGATTTTTGGGAGCTTCTCAGCACAGTTCCTTCTGCCAGGCTGGTCAGAGGATGCCATGACGACAACTTTGCCTCCTGCCACCTGCATCATCTTTGCTGGCAGCCAGGAGGCCACCAGCACAGGGCTCCCTGCTTACCTGCTGCCCTCAGAGCAGCAGCTCTGCCCATCAATAATTAATCACAGCAATTAGGCGGAGGACTGGCACGCTGTAATTAGCTGTGATCAGTGCAGTGGCTGGGAAGCTGAGGCAGGAACTGAGTACTGACAGCACAGTGAGGAGAACAGTGGTGTGGAGGCAAAATCCTTGTGCAGCCCCTCCTGGTGGGCAAAATGTTCCCCTGCCCCTTTGAGATGCCCCATGGCACATCGCTGCAGAACTGGGGGAGCTGATGCCAATCTAGATGTGTGCATGCTCAAACAGGGGCAGAACCAACTCCTGCTCTTAGGGACATTCCTTATCAAGTCCGAGTTCAGCCTGGAGAAAAGAAGGCTGAGGGAGACCTCATTGCTCTCTGTGACTCCCTGAAAGGAGGTTGGAGTCAGGTGGGAGTTGGTCTCTTCTCCTAAGGAACAAGGGATAGGACAAGAGTTGCACCAGGGCAGGTTTACTTTGGACATCAGGAACAATTCCTTCCCCAAAAGGGTTGTCAAGACCTGGAACAGGCTACCCAGGGCAGTGGTGGAGTCCCCATCCCTGGAGGGGATGTGGGGCTGTGTAAATGTGGTGCTGAGGGCCATGGTTTAGTGGTGCCCTGGCAGTGCTGGGTTAATCGTTGGGCTCAGTGATCTTAACGATCTCCTCCAACCAAAATCATTCTGTGACTCTGCTTCTGCCTTGGGGACATTGCCACTTCCTGCCAGGTCACCTCAGCCCCAGATCCATGGGGAGGCAGATGCCCTGCCCTCGACCAGGGATTGTTCCTGCTCTTCCTGAGCAAGGTCATGGCCCCAGGATTTGGAAGGAGAGTGTCCACCTGTGGAGTCAGCAGCAGCTGCCCCTGCACACACCACACTTTCTCTGTGGGGTTTCTTTGATGAGTTTCCCAGTTCCTCAGGAAGGAGAAGGCTTCCTGGCTGGGACCTGAGGGTGAGGTGACAGTGGCTGTTATCCCCACAAATGCTATGCTGGGAGCTTAGTGTCCAAGTCCCTGTTTTGGAAGCAGTGAGTTGCTGGGATGTGTTTTGTTAAGTGCTGCAGTGGTTAAACCCAGCAGAGACAGGGAGCAGAGCTGCCCACAGTGCTTGGCATGCAGTGGGGGTGCAACTGAGGGAATCTGCTGAGGAACCCCCTGCAAGAGCCTGACACAGCCTTTGGGTTGAGACACAGAGACTTTTGCCAGGATGCCCATGCAGGCACAGCCACCTGCCTTGTCCCTCTCTCTCTCAGAACCTGCTGCCAGATGGACGTGGTTTGAGGCTGGGTCCACCAGCTTTGGTTGCTGCTGGAGGTTTGGATGGGGACAGGGCAGACATCTAGGGGTCCCTCTGGACCTGTGGGCTGCAGGTTGGTACTGTGGATGCTGGCTGCATCCTGTGTCAGGCTGTCAGCTATCTCCTAAACTTAACTGGAAGGAGAGGAGGGAGGGACAGGAAGGTAGCTCTGATGAGAAAATGCTGCTTGACAGGTACAGTGCAGAAACAGCTGCTGCTGGCTGCAGGTGTGATGCACAACTACCCAGACCTGATCAAATCAAAGCTGTGAGGACAAGCTCAGGACAGCCCTACACAGCCTCCTGTGCCAAGCAAGCTCAGAACAGTCAGTTTTGAGGGGGTGGAGGGAAGAGGAGGGCCCCTGCCTCTGTAAGAGCATTTTATTTGGGAAGGTCAGACCTGCAACCAGGTCTGGGGCTTGGGTGTATGTCTGTGTGCCTAGAGGTGATGAGATGGCTCCATGTGCTTTGAGATCTGCCCTCTCATCCCAGCACAGCTCAGTGCAACATGATCCTGTTTGTATGTCTGCTTTGGAATTTCAAACCCTTCTGGGGTGTTTGGGATAGTTCTGGGAGGCAGCTGGCACAGGGAGCAGGCCAAGGTGGCAGGAGGCTCCTCAGCAGAGGAGGTGAGGGGCAGAAAACCCAGGGACCATTTACTGCTTGTTGAAATGAAGCAGTTCTGCCAGACAGCTTCCTGGCCATGCTGATCCCAGGAGGTGATGTGCTCACCCTGCACAGTTTGTAATCATAGAATCAGAATCATAGAATCATTGAATCAGAATCATAGAATCAGAATCATAGAATCATTGAATCAGAATCATAGAATCAGAATCATAGAATCATTGAATCAGAATCAT
>WBNM01021979.1:29312-57305 GCA_013399055.1 Ramphastos sulfuratus | reverse complement strand
CTTTAAACCCACGACAGCAGTGAAGGTGGTGAAGGGTTCTAAGAACAGGTCTGGGAAGGGGCAGCTCAGGGAACTGAGGTTGTTCAGCCTGAAGAAGAGGAGGCTGAAGGGAGACTTCATTGCTCTCTACAGCTCCCTGAGAGGAGGTTGTTGTGGGGTGGGTGTTGGTCTCTTCTCCCTAGTAACTAGTGATAGAACAAGAGGGAATAGCCTCAAGCTGCACCAGGAGAGGTTTAGGCTGGAGATTAGGAAATTCACTGGTATGATTGTCAGGCATTGGAGCATGGTGGTCAAATCACCAATACTGGGGGTGTTTAAAAGCTGTGTAGATGTAGTGCCTGGAGATGTGGCTTAGTGTTGGACTTGGTAGAATAGGGTTAATGGTTGGACTCAGTGATCTTGAAGGTCCTTTCCAACACAAATGATTCCATCTTTCTATGACTCTGCTGTGCCTCAAGTGCCAATAAATTATCAGATGAATCAGGTCTTCATAACTTGACCTTCATCATAAATTGATGGCACTCGAATAGGCTGAATGCTGAGGGAGCCAGTGAAATACAAGCCCCAGATAAATGAAGCTCCTTTTAACCAGCATGACTACAAGGTATTGTGGTAAACCAACCCCACTTACAAACTCAGTGTAGCTTGGCACTTGGGGAAGCAGAGCAAGGTCTTACAAGCTTTACACAGTTATTAACTACACATGTACTGCTATTAAATTAAGGAGGATTCTTCTCTGAGGGCAACAAAGTGCTATTACAAGGAACAAGAGAAACATACGTTTTACTGAACTCAGCAATGGGATATAAAAATAACATTTGGTTGGACTTGTCTCAGCTAATGTGGCTGGTGTGCATCAGCTGTGATTTGCAGCTCTTTAAATCATCCTTTCTTGTGCTGAATTTGGAGGTGCTTATGAGCAGCCACAGAACCCAGGTGCTGCGAAACTTGTGCTGCTGCTGTTAGGCACAGGCAGCTGGAGCAGACCTGGAATAACACCAAGATCTCTAACACCCCTTGCCCTTCAGACACAGAGACACTGGGAAAGGTTCAGCCATGGCGAGGCTCCATCCCAACGACACCCTGAGGCTCCTCCACTCTGTCTGGCTCGCTGTCTCCTCGCTTTCCTCCAATCTCAGAAATGAGGTTGGGCTGACGTTTGTGCTAATGCACACCCTGCCTTTGTCCCAGGCCCTACTACTGCCAGTAAATCAGCCAACTCCAGCAGCAGCTGGTCCCATGTAAACACACTGCCACTTGCTTTTCCCAAAGTCCCTTTCCCCAAGTCCCTTTTGCCTTGAAACCTGCCTCCTCTCAGGATCATCTGGGTTTAAAAAAAACCCTCAACATTTTCTGGTTCCTACCAATGACATCTTAAATAAAATAACTTCCTGTAATTCTGATAGCAGCTACTATCCTTATTTCCATAGCTTTCATCATTCACCTCTAATCCTCTTGCTTGCTTGCTTGTCATTATTTGTCTTTGCCTTTATTCTTTCTGATCACTGTTGTGATCCAATTTCCTTCCTTCTTTCATCTTTCCCTAGCTCCCACTGCATTTGCGTCCTGTCATTTTACCATTTTGTTTTTACTCCCCGTGTAGCTTTCTATCAAATATAGAACTTTGTAACTGACCTTTCCTTCATCTTCCTACATTTTTTTTCCCTTTCCTCCAGGGACTACCAACAATGCAGACAATTGCAGACTCCTCTCACCCGTACCCCACCAAGCACACCCACTTAGGTTGCTTCCCTAGCTGGTGGCACAACAGCCTTTGGCTTGCTTTGCTGTTCTTATTAGGGCAAAGGCTCTGAGGGATAGCAAATACCCTTTACCATGCAGTATGCAGTGCTTGGGATGGAGAAGGACCTGCGACTGCACATGGACAAGCTCACCACGAGCCAGCAATGTGTCCTCAGGGGCAAGAAGGACAGTGACATGCTGGGATGCACCAAGAAGAGAGTGGCCAGCAGGTCAAGGGAGGTTCTTCTGCTCCTCTGTTCTGCCCTGTTAAGGCCACACGTGGGATATTGTGTCCATTTCTGGATTCTCCAGTTTAAAAGGGACAGGAATTACTGGAGAGAGTCCAGAGGAAAGTGCTACAAGAATGCTGAGCATATCTTATGAGGAGAGACTGAGAGACCTGGGGCTGTTTAGCCTGGAGAAGAGCAGCCTGAGAGGGGATCTGATCAGTGCATGTAAATATCTAAAGGGTGGAGGTCATGAGGATGCCACTGGGTACTTCTGAGTGGTGCCCAGTGATAGGACAAGAGGCAGCTGGTGCAAGCTAGAACACAGGAGATTTCACTTCAGCTTAAGGATAAACTCCTTTCCTTTCAGAGTACTGGAGTCCTGGAGCAGGCTGCCCAGAGAGGTTATGGAGTCTCCTTCTCTGTAGACTTTCAAAACCTGCCCAGACATTGCAGTCCTCTGCAACCTGCTCTAGACAAATCTGTGTTAGCAGGGGTTTTGGACTGGATGATCTCCAGAGGTCCCTTCCAACCCCTGCCATTCTAGGATTCTGTAGTTCTATGGCTCTGGTCCTAATTGGGCTAAACCCTCAGCGGGTTGGGTAAAAACTACAACTGATGAAAAGCCTAGTTGGTGAAAAACACATCCATGCCTCTGAGACTCTTTGTCCTACATATAATTAGTAGGAAAGTAGTAGATCAGAAGTCAATATTTCCATCACCACACCATCCCAGTAAAAACAGAACTAAGGAAACCCAAAATCTCCTGAGAGATTGCTCCATCCCAATAACCAGTTAATCAAATATGAAGTCCATGTCATGGCTTCATGGTGTGTAAGAAAGAAGGGGACAGAGGCGAACAAGCAGATGTGTCATCAGTTTCTCCCACAAAATTTCCATACCTAGGCTGTATCTGTCTTGCTCAATTGAATTTAGTCTTTCAGACCACTTGGCTGCACACGACATGCAGCCATTTCTGAGGGGAAAGCTTGTTGCCATGCTGGCAATCATATACAAAGCAGAAGACATCTTCTGAAGAGGTGAGGGAATTCCCCTTTCTCCCTTTTCTCCTCCCGGAGAGGAATGATCTTTGGCGCTCAGAGGCAGACTCTCAAAACAGATGGAAAATGAATATGTAATAATTATTTGGGATTTAAGAGAAGGGAAAATGGGTCATCAGCTTTATCTGCATGCCTGAAAATTTCCCTGCTGAAGTTCTCGACTGCAGTTGTGTTTCTTCCAGTTGTCAAAGGTGGCCATACTGAGTGATTTCTGTGCTGCTGCAACAGAAAGAGATCATGTCCTTCTCTTGAGGGTAACTTGTCCTGACAGAGGTGTCAGGGACAATCTACTTCACTCAATCCAGGATTCAGCTTTTAGTCCCTGAAGCTGTTTGCTCAGTGGAGACAGACAACTCCAAGATGTTTTTCAAGAAAATTGAGCTCACAGACTATTAGATTGGCAAAAGCCCTGTCCTGGAGTACTCACATTTGGGATGGAGCCCCACTAGCCTTCCATGGATCATTCTTTGGGCTTAAATCAGTAATGTGAGCAAGGCTTGGTCCTAGAAGGTATTCTTCACATGAAAGGTCTGTGCTGGATGGCTGCCACAGACTGAGTTCCCTATCCAAACACATGGGAGCAGTGGTTCCAGTGAATTTGCCATCACCAGTTGTGCTTCTCTGTCATTCTCTTGTTCTTGCTGCAACTCTCTCTCTTCCTCCCATGCCACTGTCTCAAAGGAGGAATGTTTGATTTCAGACAGGTTAGGTTACAGAGGTTCAGGTTGCTGAATTGTTCTGGATATTACACAGCCTGCAGAAGTTGCCTCTTCCTGCCAGCAAACACTCTATTGCGTCACCCTTACTCATGTCTGTTGAGTTATAAAACAGAAAGACTGTGCAGATAACTGTATGTGCCTGAAGCTTCATGTATCTATAAATCCACCACCCAAATGCAAGTACTCGTGCAGTGCCATTGCTGAGCAGGCAAACCTTCAAATCTTATGGTTTGGTTCTGACTCAGTAGATGTCATGAAACATTTGTAAGAGTATCAAGATGTCATCTTCAAGCACCTGAATTGACAGGTTGTAGTCAGTGAAAACAAAAAGCCACTCCCTTGAGAAGCCATCCCAGACCCTAACAGTGCTGTTTGCAATAGCGTTGCAGATCATAGAATCAGTCAGGGTTGGAAGGGACCACAAGGATCATCCAGTTCCAACCTCTCTGCCATGAGCAGGGACACCTCACACCAGATCAGGCTGTCCAGAGCCTCATCCAGCCTGACCTTAAACACCTTCCACCACCTCCCTGGGCAACCTGTTCCAGACTCTCACCACCGTCATGCTGAAGAACTTCTTCCTAACATCCAGTCTGAATCTACCCATTTCTAGCTTTGTTCCATTCCCCCAGTCCTATCACTACCTGACAGCCTAAAAAGTCCCTCCCCAGCTTTTATGGGCCCCCTTAAGATACTGAAAGGCCACAGTGGAGTCTACTCAGAGCCTTCTCCTTTCCAGACTGAACAGCCCCAACTCCCTCAGTCTCTCCTCATAGGAGAGGTGCTCCAGCCCTCTGATCATCCTCGTGGCCCTTCTCTGGAGAGATGAGAACTATCCTTACATTACTATCTCCATCCCTGGAGGCATGCAAGGTCAGGCTTGATGGGGAAACCTGATCTAGTTAAAGATGTCTCTGCTACTGCAGGAGGGTTGGAAGAGATGACCTTTAAAGGTCTCTTCCAATCCAATGCTGTCTATGATTTCATGATTCTTCTCTATATTAAGAAGGATTTCCTGAGATCAGCTATATGGGCTTGTGTTGGAGTAAGGCAGAGTGATTACCCCCAGCAATGGGGAGGAGGAGGCAGTGCAACACAAGAGAGGTCTGGGTTGGCCCCTGGTGTCTCTGAGTTGGAGCTGGTGAGCTCTTGTCTTGGAAGAGGGCAGGTTGCAGGCAGAGCAAGGACAGAGATGCTGTGAAGTGAGACAGATGCTCACTTGTCGTTTGACCCAGAGAACATGCCTCACTTTACAGTGCTCATCAGGGGCAGTTCCCTCTGCCAGCCTGGTAAATCTGCTTCCATCCAGACTGCATGCTTGATAAATTTATTTGCCCTGCCATGAATGCCAATTGAAACTTCTCATCCAAACTTCTGCACCGTGAACACATCCTACTGCATGGCTTCTTTGTGTGCCTGCACAGAAAACATCCCTTCAGATACATGATTTGTGCAGCACCAAGCACCAAAAGGCTGCTCAGGCTGGAGGTAGGGTTCTTGGCCTCACAGTAACGACAACAAAATTGACATTGTTTGGTTTGTGGTAGTGCCTTTAGGCCTGCATCGAAAATGACACAAGACAACAGATGGATGCAAGCACAGGAGGGGATACACAAGACAAAACATTGATTCATTTAGTAACCATCAGCCACAGTGCACCAGCTGCTTAGGTATTAAATATTTTGTAGGCAGTGTTGTGTAGATATAAAAATCATAATAATCGTTGTGATTGTTATAACCTAGAGAGAAAAAAAAACAAAAACAAGAAAACAAAGGATTTTTTTTTCATACCGTTGTACCATGGGACTGGAAAATGTGGCCATTAGAAGCAAACACCTCTATAAGCCTAAACATTCAACCATTCTTCAGCTGTCAACATTGCATTCTGCTAGACCGAGTCAAAGCTGATAGTTGTGTTCTACATTTAAAAGCTGATAAATATCATATTAGAATTTCCCACCGAGGCTGTCTGCAGTATGCAGCTGATTATGCTGTGCAGCATTGGCTAATTTTACGTCTGTTTGGATATTTAAACCCTTCTGAAAAGAAAACTTACCCCATCCAAGCACCCCCCAAAGCGCATTAAAGCGGCGCTGGTCTGTGAAACGCATCCAATGGAAAAGTGGATGACAGATTTCATTGTAGGCATTAGAACAGTATTTTAGAGATGAGCTTAGGCAAATGTAGAGATTGGGGAGGGACTATTGACAAGGTCTTGCAATGACAGAACAAGGAGCAATGGGTTTGAACTGGCAGAGGGGAGATTGAAACTGGATGTTAGGAGGAAGTTGTTTGCAGTGAGGGTGGTGAGACACTGGCACAGGTTGCCCAGGAAGGTTGTGGAGCACAGAAACACAGAATGGGATCTTGGATCACATTCTGTGCTTCTGTGCTCCACAACCTCCCTGGAGGTGTTCAGGACCAGGTGGGATGAGGCTTTGAGTGACCTGTACTAGTGGGAGGTATCCCTGCCTATGGCAGGGGGTTGGAACTGGATGATCCTTGAGGTCCCTTCCAACCTTACTGTTCTATGATTCTATGATTGTGAGCAGAGAGGACATTGAGGGGCTGGAGTGTGTCCAGAGAAGGGCAATGAGGCTGGTGAAGAGCCTGGAGCACCTGGGCTATGTTTAGGCTGGACATTAGGAAGAAATTCTTCAGGGAAAGAATGATTGGCATTGGAGTGGGCTGCCCAGGAAGGTGGTGGAGTCCCCATCCCTGGAAGTGTTTTAAAGGAGGCCATGGGTTAGTTAATTAGAAAAGTTAGGTGGTAGGTTGGACTTGATGATCCTAGAGGTCTTACAACCTGGTTAAGGGGTTGAGAGAGTTGGGGGTGTTCAGTCTGGAGAAGAAGAGGCTGAGGGCAGACCTCATTGCTTTCTACAAGTCCCTGAAAGAAGATTGGAGTGAGGAGGGGTTGGGCTCTCCTCTCTAGTATGGGGTGATGCAATGAGAAAAAATGGCCTGAAGTTGCACCAGGGGAGGTTTAGGTTGGAGATTAGGAAAAATTTCTTTGCTGCAAGAGTGGTCAGGGATTGGAACAGGCTGCCCAGGGAGGGGGTGGGGTCACCATCCTTGGAGGTGATCAAGAATGTGTGGACATGGCACTTTGAGACATGGTTAAATGGCTGTGGTTGTTTTAGGAGCTGATGATCTTAGAGGTCTATTCCAACTGAAACAGTTCTATAATTCTATTTACCTACTCTCAAATTTTACAGCTACTCTTTTTTTCTCATCTGAGCTAGTTTTTGTTGTCTTCTTTGTTGTTTTAAGAGACACAAAATATGCATGGAAATTCCTCTCCCTTAGTTCTTAAGGACAATCTAATGCAGTAAGCAGACAAAGCAAGTGAAAACACATAAATAAAGAGTATGTCTACACTTGTGTGCTAAGCCAACATGCATAACATTTATTCCTAGTTCCAACTAGGTTGCTCAGGTTGGACAGCACACCTGTCTAGTGGAAGGTGTCCCTGGCCATGGCAGGAGGGGTTGGGACTAGATGATCTTTAAGGTCCCTTCCAACCCAAACCAATCTACACATCTATAATTCTATGATACTAATTATTTCTTCTATTTTTTTTTTTCCCTAGGAAGGGGATGTCAGTAATGCTGAGTGAATCCACTGAATTGGTTCCACATGTCTGGAACATTCCCAACTAATATAACTAAGCACCAACTCTCATGAAGCCATCTCAGGTAAGGTAGCAGTGCTCTGATTTTTGCAAAGACTAGAGAA
Organism: Ramphastos sulfuratus; assembly: GCA_013399055.1. Lineage (NCBI taxonomy): Eukaryota > Metazoa > Chordata > Aves > Piciformes > Ramphastidae > Ramphastos > Ramphastos sulfuratus. The sequence continues at coordinate 49,817 of WBNM01021979.1, read as the reverse complement.
ACATGTCATGAGATTTGGAACTGCTTAGACATTATTTTTGTCTCTCATCAATAGACAATATTTCAGCTATTCATTATGTGTTTTGACAGCTGTCAAGATCTGTAAAGTACAACTCCTAGGTATATGGATTGTGTGAGATTCAGATGTATTCTTGTTGTAGTGCTGGAGTACTGTGTCCAGTTCTGGTGTCCCCAGCATAAGAAGGACATGGAACTGTTGGAGTGGGTCCAGAGGAGGCCATGAAGATGATCAGGGGGGACATATTGAGAGAGATGGGGTTGTCCTACCTGCAGAAAAAAAGACTCTAGGGAGACCTTAGAGCAGCCTTCCAGTACCTGAAGAGAGCTACAGGAGAGCTGGGGAAGGACTTTTCACAAGTGGCTGTAGTGATAGGACGTGGGGGAATGGATGGAAGCTTGAGGACGAGAGATTTAGACTAGAGATTAGGAAGAAATTCTTTACAGTGAAGGTGATAAGACTCTGGAACAGGTTGTCCAAGGAAGTTGTGGATGCCCCCTCACTGCAGGTGTTCAAGGCCAGGTTAGATGGAACCTCAGGCAAACTGGTCAAGTGGGAAGTGTCCCTGGCCATGGCGGGAGGAGTTGGAACTAGATGATCCTGAAGGTCCCTTCCAACACAAACAATTCTATGACTCTATGAAATCAAATTGTACTCTTTGCTCCACAATGTTTAATATTCCCTTCTGCAAGTGTCTCTGTTGCTAGGACAAAAGGAAGCAGCAAGACTCTTGGCTTCTTCCCAGTTAAAGGAATGTTTATGTAGTGAGCATGCAGTTTATAAAGCATTTTTAAGTACTTGAGAGTCAGTGTATGTTAGCATGAAACTTTGTTTCCAGCAGACCTTTTCTAAACTTCTGGTCTTCCAGCTGGATTTAATGTGTGTTTTAGAAAAGCTGAAGTTTGGGATACCTGAAAGCACCTCCCTTATAGCTTCTCTTGCCTCTTTTCTGCCTGAAAGCTAAATTACTCAACAGGGGCAATGCCCTTCTTTGAATAATTGTCCACCTCAGTGATGAACTGTGTTTGGAAGGACATTTATATGAACAACTGTGTTCCTCACTAGTGCAAACTAAATGTTGCCTGTGTTAGCCTTTGATTCCAGCCCATGGTTTTTGGTGATTGGAGTAAATCCCTTCCATTTCAGCCTTATGCTGTAGGATGTCACTACAACATTTTACAGTGTTAGAACCTTGTTGTATACCAGGAAGGATGTGCTGCTTAGTGTAGGCTTTTGTCTTCTCCTCATGAATTCATATCAAGGCTTGAATTTCAGCCATCTTCTAGGCATTTGATAGCCCAAGACATAGTGCTCTTAAGGTGTCATTATGGTGCTAAGGGTCCAGATGTAGTAGAGTTAAATAATGGTTGGACTTGGTGATCTAGAGATGGTTGAGTCCAACCATCACCTCACACAACCATGACCAGTAAACCATGCCCCAAAATGCCATGTCCACATGGATTTTTTGGTTTACTCTTTGTGTGGTTGGTTAGTTTTTTTTAAGTGTTTGAGAAAAATATGGACATGGCACTTCAGGACATGGTTTGATGACCATGGTGGTCTTAGGTTGATGGTTGGAGTCAATGATCTTAGAGGTCTTTTCCAACTAAAACAATTGTTTGATTCTATGATCTTAAAGGTTTTTTCTAACTGAAACAATTCTATGATCAACCAACACAGTTTTATGGTTCTATGATCTTAAAGGTCTTTTCTAACTGAAACAATTCTATGATCAACCAAAACAATTCTATGGTTCTATGATCTTACTGGTTCTATGGTCTTAAAGGTCTTTTCCCAGCTGAAACAATTCTATGGTTCTATGATCTTAAAGGTCTTTTCCAGCTGAAAGAATTCTATGGTTCTATGATCTTAAAGGGTTTTTCCAACTGAAACAATTCTGTGATCAACCAAAACTATTCAATGTTTGTATGGTCTTAAAGGTCTTTTCCAGCTGAAATAATTCTATGGTTCTATGATTTTAAAGGTTTTTTCCAACTGAAATAATTCTATGGTTCTATGATCTTAAAGGTCTTTTCCAACTGAAATAATTCTATGATCTTAAAGGTCTTTTCCAACTAAAACAGTTCTGTGATCAACCAAAACAATTCTGTGGTTCTATGATCTTAAAGGTCCTTTCCAACTGAAAGAATTCTGTGATCAACCAAAACAATTCTATGGTTTTATGATCTTTAAGGTGTTTTCCAACTAAAACAATTCTATGATCAACCAAAACAATTCTATGCTTCTATGATCTTAAAGGTCTTTTCTAACTGAAACAATTCTGTGATCAACCAAAACTATTCAATATTTCTATGGTCTTAAAGGTTTTTTCCAGCTGAAACGATTCTATGGTTCTATGATCTTAAAGGTCCTTTCCAACTGAAACAATTCTATGATCAACCAAAACAATTCTATGGTTCTATGATCTTACTGGTTCTATGGTCTTAAAGGTCTTTTCCCAGCTGAAACAATTCTATGGTTCTATGATCTTAAAGGTCTTTTCCAAGCAAAACAATTCTGTGATCAACCAAAACAATTCTCTGCTTCTATGATCTTAAAGGTCTTTTCCAGCTGAAAGAATTCTATGGTTCTATGATCTTAAAGGTCTTTTCCAGCTGAAAGAATTCTGTGGTTCTATTATCTTAAAGGTCTTTTCCAGCTGAAAGAATTCAATGATTCTGTGATTTTAAAGGTCTTTTCCAGCTGAAACAGTTCTATGGTTCTGTGATCTTAAAGGTCTCTTCCAACTGAAGGAATTCTCTGATTCTATGATTGGAATCCGTTCTTGAGGCTCTTTCTGCCCGTGATGGACACAGTGCCCTCAATAAGGAAGCCAAAGCCTTCTTCAGCAGCGCTGCTCAGCCTGGCACACCACAAGGGGTCAGCAGACATCAGTGAGAATTACTCTTCTCCACCCCAGGAACTATGAAGCGCTCACAGCCACTCTGCCATTCCCTATTAATTCCAGGAATTCAGTGAGGGAAAACCAGATGTGATTGTGCTTTATAAGCAGACAGCTTTTACCATGAACATTTATGAGTGGTTCCCTAACGTTGCACAGAGGTTTGGTTTTGATCAAAGCTAGCTGGGGTTCAAAAGCTTGTGTTCATTTATTTTTCCAGGCTAACTTTGTCTCTGTAGTCCCTTATTACATTTGTTAAAATGAGTGCTTCGAATGCAGCACAGATTTATGATCAAGGAGCAGAATTTTTGTCTTTCCTCCAAACTCGATTTCATGGGATTATTTTTCTTTTTAAAATTAAATTAAAAAGAATTTTAAAATGAAACTAAATCATGTGTCCTACTAAGTTCTGTGAGGCTCAGCAAGTTGCGTATATTTTCTCGCCAAATGCTTATGTAACTCATGTCTAATTTATTCATGGCTGCCCCATGAAGACTATCCATCACANTGACCTGTACTCGTGGGAGATGTCCCTGCCTATGACAGGGGGTTGGAACTGGGTGATCCTTGAGGTCCCTTCCAACCTTACCATTCTATGATTCTATCATTCTATCATTCTTCGATTTTTCTTTCTCTGTCACATTCCTTTCATTCCAAAGGATACTGGGGAATAGTGGGGGAAAAAAAGAACCCAGATCGCTGCCTTGAAGTTTGATTCTGTGTCACTTTGGGGTGACAAAGCAGTACGCCTAGGGAGCTGTGCTCAAACCAGGACAGGAGCCTTCCAGACATAAATTACAGCAAATTAAAGACCTGCCTAAGCCAGAGTGGGAACTGGCATCTCTCAAACCTTACTGAATGCTATCTGACCACTTTCCTTCAGGCAGCTCAAGCTGATGCCAGTTAATCTTAAGCTGGAGTGATCCATTAGGCACTGTTCATGAAGACCTGCAAATTGCTCTGAATTTTTCTTGTTGTAGCATAGAATGAGAATGCACTGGGTTGGGAGGGACCTTTAGAGCTCATCTTGTCCAAATCTCCTGCAGTGGGCAGGGACATCCCCAACTAAATCAGATTGCTCAGAGCCCCATCAAGCCTGAGCTTGAATGTTTTCAGGGATGGGGCCTCTACCACCTCCCTGGGCAACCTGTTTCAGTCTTGCATCCCCCTCATAGTCAAGAGCTTCTTCCTAACATCCAACCTAAATCTCCCCTTCTCTAGTTTCAAACCATTGCCTCTTGTCCTGTCACCACAAGCCGTTGTCAAAAGTCCCTCCCCAGCTCTCATGTAGCCTCCTTCAAGTACTGGGAGGTTGCTCTAAGATCTCCCCAGAGCCTTCCCTTGTCCTGAACAATTCTAATCCAATGTAAAGGAAATAACCTGGGAAATAAGTTGGGAAATATTCAGACTTTAATTTATCGAGACTGTTGCAGCAAAAATTTTGTTAAAGAACCTGATTCCATTTGTAGTGTTAAACTCAACAGATTTAGAGTTGAGTCTTGTTTGGTGCATTGAGTATCAGAGGAAATCCTGTTGACAGTGCAGCTGAGAATGATCCCACTCTGTGTTGGAGATGGAACCCAGGCTGTAGGGCACAAGGTCCTGTGAAGTCCCTACCAACTGATGACAGATGAAAGGGGGATTGTGCCAGTGGAATGTTGGAGGCATGTGCCGCATTTAGCCACAACCTAGAAGAGTCACAGAATGGAAGTGACCTCAGAGATCATCAAATCCCACTCTCTTGCCACAGCAGGATCACCTAGGGCAGGTCACACAGGAGCACATCCAGATGAGTTTGGAATGCCTCCAGAGGAGACTCCACAACCTCTCTAGGCAGCCTGCTCCAGGGCTCCAGCACCCTCACAGCAAAGCAGTTTTCCCTTATGCTGAGGCAGTGTTCCAGTTGGTACCTGTTGCCCCTCATCCTGTCACTGGGCACCAGTTCCCTGGAGAATCTGCAGATGAACTGCTATGGGTGGTGGGAAACAAAAAGCAATAATGGATCTAAGAGAACCAGAGTTATTTGTGATGAGGGAAACCAGTACTGCTGCTACTCCTTGCCACCTAGGGAGGGGTAGAGGCAGCAGAAGGCATGGCTTGGATTCAGGACATGAGCAGCTCAAGATGCAGCATTCAGTGCATAGTGGCAAGTGCCACATCAGCACTAGTGTAAACCTGCAACGTTTATGTGCTTCTGTGTTCTTCTGACATGCAGCCAAACGCTGAAGAAGAAAAATAAATAAAATGTCTAAAATTCTTAATGTATTTTTTTTAAACATGACATCCTGGCAAACTCAAATCCAATTTTTTTCAGGCACCAGAACTCATTCCCTCCACCCTTTAGAGAGTCATTATTAGCTTGTTGGGAATGTCTGATNAGGTTGCCCAGGGAGGTTGTGGCTGCTCCCTCCCTGGAGGTGTTCAAGGCCAGGTTGGATGAGGCCTTGAGTGACCTGTACTCGTGGGAGATGTCCCTGCCTATGACAGGGGGTTGGAACTGGGTGATCCTTGAGGTCCCTTCCAACCTTACCATTCTATGATTCTATCATTCTATCATTCTTCGATTTTTCTTTCTCTGTCACATTCCTTTCATTCCAAAGGATACTGGGGAATAGTGGGGGAAAAAAAGAACCCAGATCGCTGCCTTGAAGTTTGATTCTGTGTCACTTTGGGGTGACAAAGCAGTACGCCTAGGGAGCTGTGCTCAAACCAGGACAGGAGCCTTCCAGACATAAATTACAGCAAATTAAAGACCTGCCTAAGCCAGAGTGGGAACTGGCATCTCTCAAACCTTACTGAATGCTATCTGACCACTTTCCTTCAGGCAGCTCAAGCTGATGCCAGTTAATCTTAAGCTGGAGTGATCCATTAGGCACTGTTCATGAAGACCTGCAAATTGCTCTGAATTTTTCTTGTTGTAGCATAGAATGAGAATGCACTGGGTTGGGAGGGACCTTTAGAGCTCATCTTGTCCAAATCTCCTGCAGTGGGCAGGGACATCCCCAACTAAATCAGATTGCTCAGAGCCCCATCAAGCCTGAGCTTGAATGTTTTCAGGGATGGGGCCTCTACCACCTCCCTGGGCAACCTGTTTCAGTCTTTCATCACCCTCATAGTCAAGAGCTTCTTCCTAACATCCAACCTAAATCTCCCCTTCTCTAGTTTCAAACCATTGCCTCTTGTCCTGTCACCACAAGCCGTTGTCAAAAGTCCCTCCCCAGCTCTCATGTAGCCTCCTTCAAGTACTGGGAGGTTGCTCTAAGATCTCCCCAGAGCCTTCCCTTGTCCTGAACAATTCTAATCCAATGTAAAGGAAATAACCTGGGAAATAAGTTGGGAAATATTCAGACTTTAATTTATCGAGACTGTTGCAGCAAAAATTTTGTTAAAGAACCTGATTCCATTTGTAGTGTTAAACTCAACAGATTTAGAGTTGAGTCTTGTTTGGTGCATTGAGTATCAGAGGAAATCCTGTTGACAGTGCAGCTGAGAATGATCCCACTCTGTGTTGGAGATGGAACCCAGGCTGTAGGGCACAAGGTCCTGTGAAGTCCCTACCAACTGATGACAGATGAAAGGGGGATTGTGCCAGTGGAATGTTGGAGGCATGTGCCGCATTTAGCCACAACCTAGAAGAGTCACAGAATGGAAGTGACCTCAGAGATCATCAAATCCCACTCTCTTGCCACAGCAGGATCACCTAGGGCAGGTCACACAGGAGCACATCCAGATGAGTTTGGAATGCCTCCAGAGGAGACTCCACAACCTCTCTAGGCAGCCTGCTCCAGGGCTCCAGCACCCTCACAGCAAAGCAGTTTTCCCTTATGCTGAGGCAGTGTTCCAGTTGGTACCTGTTGCCCCTCATCCTGTCACTGGGCACCAGTTCCCTGGAGAATCTGCAGATGAACTGCTATGGGTGGTGGGAAACAAAAAGCAATAATGGATCTAAGAGAACCAGAGTTATTTGTGATGAGGGAAACCAGTACTGCTGCTACTCCTTGCCACCTAGGGAGGGGTAGAGGCAGCAGAAGGCATGGCTTGGATTCAGGACATGAGCAGCTCAAGATGCAGCATTCAGTGCATAGTGGCAAGTGCCACATCAGCACTAGTGTAAACCTGCAACGTTTATGTGCTTCTGTGTTCTTCTGACATGCAGCCAAACGCTGAAGAAGAAAAATAAATAAAATGTCTAAAATTCTTAATGTATTTTTTTTAAACATGACATCCTGGCAAACTCAAATCCAATTTTTTTCAGGCACCAGAACTCATTCCCTCCACCCTTTAGAGAGTCATTATTAGCTTGTTGGGAATGTCTGATCAAAGTTATGGAGTTCAGTGAGCTGTTGGCCTGAAGTGAGGCTGTACCCTAGATGTAAATAGCTGTTGCAAGTGCTAGTTCATCCACTATGAACTGAATCAGGAAGGTAGAGGCAAACTTCTATTATCTCTATGCATATTTGGAGAGCTTAGATACTCAATGACTTGCCTCAAGTCATACCAGGGCCAGAAATGGAACTTCAGTGTCCTCAATCTCCTTTCTGCCTCCTAAACATCCTGCTTTTATCTGCTTATGATCCAAACTGACACACGGGGCCTGACTGAGGAACCTTACTGAGGTCTGACATTGTGCCAGTGCCCTAGAATCATAGAACCATTAAGGCGGGAAGAGACCTCTTAGATCACCAAGTCCCAACTGTCAGCCAACACCACCATGACCACTAAACCATATTCCAAAGTGTCATATCTATTAACTTTTTTTTTTTTTTTTTTAATTCTGTTTACTTAAAACCTTCAGGGATGATGACTCCACCATTCAAAGGAGGGAGGAAAGGTGGAAGGAGACTTCTGGAAAGGAGCTTCAACACTCCAGATGTTCAGATTGAAAGATTCTTAGGAGCTGGGAGGTGAGGGGGAAAAAAAGGGAAAGTTTATACTCAGTAGGGGGGGAAGGAAACTTGCTTGATAAATACAAACTCAGGACATATTTAGGAGCTGGGTATGCAAGCTGAACTTTCCCTGGGGCTAATTGCTGTAATGGCATGTTAAATAAATCCTTTCTAAACTTGGCTGTGCCACAGGAACACTGTTTAAATAATGAAGTGCTCATGGACAAATTCTCCAAAGTATTAGACAGAAACAGGTTTTTATTTAACTGGAATTGTAATTTATGAGCCTTTTCCCATCTAGTTATTGTGGCCATCAGATCATTTTTTCTTCTGTTAATCTCAGGGCTTCCTCCTCCTTTGGCTGTCCTGGATAACCATGAATCTAACACATGCTTCTCTTGTTTAGCTGGTTTGGGTTTTTTTCTTCCCCTTTGTTCCAGACATAGGAATCACAGAATGGTAAGGTTGGAAGGGACCTCAAAGCTCATCCAGGTCCAACCCCCTGCCATAGGCAGACACCCCTCCCACTAGCACAGGTCACTCAAGGGCTCATCCAACCTGGCCTTGACCCCCTCCGGGGAGGGAGCAGCCACAACCTCCCTGGGCAACCTGTGCCAGTGTCTCACCACCCTCACTGCAAACAACTTCCTCCTAACATCCACTTTCAATCTCCCCTCTGCCAGTTCAAACCCATTGCCCTTGTCCTGTCATTCCAAGCCCTTGTCAATAGTCCCTCCCCAGCCTTCCTGGAGCTCCCTTCAGATCCTGGAAGGCCACTCCAAGCTCTCCTGGAAGCCTTCTCTTCTCCAGGCTGCAGAGCCCCAACTCTCTCAGCCTGTCCTCACAACAGAGCTGCTGCAGCCCTCTCAGCATCTTTGTGGCCTCTTCTGGACTGGCTCAACAGTTCCATGTCCTTCCTGTGCTGGGGGCTCCAGAACTGTACGCAATCTTTGTCCTTTATTAAGCAGTTGGTAACTTCTGGGCCTTTCACTTCTCATTGCACATGTGCTGAAGACAAGACAAACCTGACGGGAAATGGAAGGTATTTATGAAACAGGAGTCTCCAGGACCAAACCTCTTGAAGAAGTCTTGCAGCTGATGAGTTAGAACAGTCTGTGCCTCAGATCTGAATGGTGGCAGTCCATGCTAAGGAAAAGATAGAAGAAAAAAAGCAAAGCAGTGAAGGGTACTTCTAAAACCTAACATTCCTAAATCTGAAAAGGTTTGCTCAGTCTGTATATATAGAAATAGCAAGATACAGTCACAGCTCTCCTGGTATGCTTATCACAGAATCATTAAGCTTGGAGAAGACCTCTAAGATCCAGTCCAGCCACCAACCCAACGTCACCATGGCCATTAAACCATGTCCCAANCCTGACCACTCTTGCAGCAAAGACATTTTCCCCTAAAACCCAACCTAAACCTCCTCTGGTGCAACCTGAGGCTATCATAGGAGACAGACTTGATGAAGTGGGGGAAATAGCTGCACTTGATCTCAGAGGTCCCTTCCAGCTCCTAACCTTCTGTGATTCTGGGATTATTTATTTGGTGGCTTTTTGCCAGAAAACACACACAGTTTTGGGTTTGGTTTTTTTTTTTTTATTTTATTCTTTTGATAAAATGTTTCCTTCCAGTGGTTTCAGAAGGGAGCAGAAATAAAAATATATGATTCTTCTAAACCTTAGAATAATGTGTTTACATATTAGGGAATATATTTCATAGAAATCAATATCTTTTCATTTCACCTTGGGAAGAGTAATATTAGACACTTGTTGGTTCTTGCCATCCTGAACACTCTGCTTGCAAAGGGAAAGGAAGAATTTTACAGCTGCTTCCAAGAGAGCATTATTATTAGATCTTAATACTTAACTGCATTTCCTCACAAACATTGATTTGCTGTTGTTATTGTTGTGACTGCATCCAGGTGGCCACAGAGTTTGAAAGAAATATGCAATTAAATTGAGATGACAAAATTATACTCAGTATATTTGTGTCTGCCTAGGTCTCAGACTCAGAAGCAAATCATTTGATTTCTCTTCAGAAATGGAAAACTCAATTTCCTCTTATGAACTCCTCAACTGTTAACAACCACCCAGAGTGTGTGTGAGAGAGAGAAGATGCTTCTAACTGAGAGGTTTAGTGGTGGGGGAAGGAAGCTGCTCCACTCCCTCAGCGTCTGCCAACAGCATAGATTCACAGAGTGGTTTAAGTTGGAAATGACACTGAAGCTCATCCAGTTCCAACCCTATGCTGTGGGCAGGGACACTTTCCTCTAGGTTGCTCAAGGCCTCATTCAACCTGGCCTTAAACACCTCCAGGAAGAGGCATCCACAGCCTCCCTGGGCAGCCTGTTGCAGTGTCTCATCACCCTTACTGGGAAGAATTTCTTCCTCCTCTCCAGTCGAAATTTGCCCTCCTCAAGCTTCCATCCACTGCCCCTCACCCTATCACTCCAAGCCCTTGTCAAAAGTCCCTCTCCAGCTTTCTTGTAGGCCCTGTTTAGGTACTGAAAGATCATCCAGTCCAACCATTCTCTTAACTCTACTAAGCCTAGTGCTAAACCATGTTCCCCAGCACCACATCTCCTTTTGCCTCTTTTTAATACCTCCAGGAGTCTTGGTCTGCATAATAAGAGGTGGCCTCAGGTGGCCTGCAAGCTGTCTCAGACAATGGTTGATATAAATAGCCTGAGATGCTGCAGCAGAGATGGTGCTGGTGTGCTCCATGCAATGTGATCCTGCTGACATAAATTCATAACCTTAATGAGCACAGGAGATGTCCCTGTTTAGATTCCCACACCCATTCCAGAAATGTTCCAGTCCCCAGGTGTTGTTTAGGCTGGGCTGGGGATGAGAAGGGAGTGTGAAGCAGAGGAGCTGGAGGAAAGCATGATCCCACTTTGAATGTCTTCCCCCAAAATGCCTTAGAGATCATCTAAAGATGTATTTTAAAAGAGAAAGGCTGACTGGTGATGGATCAGCTTCCTGTGGGATGAGGAAAAGAAGAGCAGTAAGCTGAGCAGAAACCATGGGATGTGGAGCAGAACCAGGAGAAGCCATTTAAAGAAGTCTTGCTTCACCCAGCCCTACCTGTCCTGCCAGACAGCCCTTGCCCAGCCAGGCATGTGGGAAGCACCTTCCTGGGCTAGGTTCTGAGCTGTTACATTTAGCCAGTAGAAGCCTGAACTCCAGCAGTTATTCTGCAAGCCAGACACAAAAGTGCCATTGTTCTGAGCAAGTCTCTACCCTCCCTAGCCAGGGGGCCAGCAAGCCCCCCAGCCTTTAGAGCCCCTCCACCAGTCACCCAGTGTGCACCATGGGCACTTACCAGCCACGCCAGGAGGAGGATCCCTCTGCCCAGTTGGCCAAGATTGGGGCCTCTGCCTCGTCTGGGCTGATTATAAAGGGGAGTGGGCAGGGAAAGATGGGAGAAAAGGAAGGAGAAGGAGAGGAAAAGAGGAAGACGGGAGAAAAGGAAGGAGAAGGAGAGGAAAAGAGGAAGAGGGGAGAAAAGGAGGGAGAGGAAAAGAGGAAGGCGGGAGAAAAGGAAGGAGAAGGAGAGGAAAAGAGGAAGAGGGGAGAAAAGGAGGGAGAGGAAAAGAGGAAGGCGGGAGAAAAGGAAGGAGAAGGAGAGGAAAAGAGGAAGAGGGGAGAAAAGGAGGGAGAGGAAAAGAGGAAGGCGGGAGAAAAGGAAGGAGAAGGAGAGGAAAAGAGGAAGAGGGGAGAAAAGGAGGGAGAGGAAAAGAGGAAGGCGGGAGAAAAGGAAGGAGAAGGAGAGGAAAAGAGGAAGACGGGAGAAAAGGAAGGAGAAAGAGAGGAAAAGAATGATGGAAGAAAAGGAAGGAGAAGGAGAGGAAAAGAGGAAGATGGGAGAAAAGGAAGGAGAAGGAGAGAGAAACAGGAAGATGGGAGAAAAGGAAGAAGATGGAGAGGAAAGGAAGGAGATAAAGAAGGAGGAAGATGGGGGAAATAGGAGATGGAGAGGAAAGGAGGGAGATGGGGGAGAAGGGAGATTAAAAAATCAAAAGAGAAAACTGGACTGTAGTGTTTGCACTGCAACCAGCCTTTCCATGGCCACCTCTGTGTCATTTCTGCTTGGAGAAGTAACCAGACATACTCACTGCCTTACTATGTTGGCTGAAGAAAAGAAAATCACACCTGCCTAAGAAGAAATACTGAGGAAATAGAGAGGAAAAGAAAGAAAAGTGAAAAAGAAAACTAAATTATCAATAGGTATATACAAAGTGTGAGGTCTTTCAGCAAGTTCTCCATGGGATGTGTTCCTGTGTGACTTGAGCTGGATCCTATGGTCCTGCTCTGGCAGGGGGGGTTGGACTTGGTGATCTGTGGAGGTCCCTTCCAACCCCTAACATCCTGTGAGCCTGTGAACCACAGCCACACTTAGAAGTTTTGCTGTCCATTTGAGCTTTTAGACAAGCAGTCACTCCATACTTTTTTTGTACCTCTTGCTCCAAGGACATGAAATTTAATTTCATTTAGATTTTGTCTAAATATCCCTGCAGACTTTAATTGCACAATAGTAGGAATGTGAAATTCTTTCTTCTGAAGGGTTTGCTCTTACACGTTAAAAGTGGTCGCAGTCAGCAGGCATCTTGGCCAAGAAGTGATCATTTAAACCAAGCCTTAGCTCTGTGCTCTCCTAACAACAGCCTGCTCAGGAATACAGTTAGTGCAGCTTGTCTGGCTGCTGCTGGGATCTCCACTGGCACTGAAGGGGAGTGGGAGCAGAATGAATCTCTGTGCAAACTTGTTTATCTTATTTACTGTGGCATTATGTCTCTGCTAGTGCCACAGCTGGACACCTAACAAGCATGGACTTCAGGAAAGCCAATTTTGACCTCTTCAGACACCTACCTGCAAGGATCCTGGGGTGTATTAAGAAGAGTGTGTCCAGCAGATCAAGGGAGGTTCTCCTTCACCTCTACTCTGCCCTACTGAGATCTCAAGTTTTGCCTTCAGTTTTGCGCTCCCCAGTTGAAGAGGGACAGGGATCTGCTGGAGAAAGTATAGCAGAGAGCTATAAGGATGATGAGGGGACTGGAGCAGTGCCTGGTGAGGAGAGGCTGAGGGACCTGGGGCTGCTTAGTCTTGAAAAGAGAAGACTGAGAGGGGATTTAATCAATGTTTATAACTATCTGAGGGCTGGGGGTCAGGTGGCGGGGGACAGGCTCTGCTCACTGCTGCCTGGGATAGGACAAGGAGCAATGGATGGAAGCTGCAGCACAGGAGGTTCCAGCTCAACACAAGGGGCAACTTCTTGACTGAAAGGGTCCTAGAGCACTGGCACAGGCTGCCCAGAGAGGTTGTGGAGTCTCCTATGGAGCTTTTCAAGGCCTGTCTGGATGTGTTCCTGTGTGACCTGAGCTGGATTGTCTGGTCCTGCTGTGGCAGGGGGGTTGGACTGGATGATCTCTTTGTGTCCCTTCCAACCCCTGACATCCTGAGATCCTGTGAATCCTACAGGTTAGGGCTCTAGGAGGTAGAGGCATCCAAGCGAGCTGGTTAATAATCAACCAGTTCCACCAAGCTCAAGAGTGGTGCATCCCCATGGATAAGAAATCAAGCAAGGGAGGCAAGAAACCTGCATGGATGAGCAAGGAGCTTCTGGGGAAAATGAGGAGGGAGAAGGATGCTCACAGTATGTGTAAAAAAGGATTGGCCACTTGGGAGGAATATAGGAACATTGCCAGAGTCTGTAGGAATGTAAGGAGGAAAACTAAGGCCTTCCTCATGCTTCTTCAAGTATAGCAAGAAAAAGAGCCCCAGGCAAAATGTGTTCCTGCTGCTGAATGAAGTGAGTCACCTGGTGACAGGATACAGAGAAAACATTCTCAATGCTATCAGTATCTAAAGGGTGGGCACAAGTAGTGCCCAGTGACAGGGGAAGGGGCAACAGGCACCAGATGGAATGCAGGAAGTTTCACTTGAACTTAAGGAAAAATTTCTTTGCTTTGAGGGTGACAAAACATTGGAGCAGGCTGCCCAGAGAGGTTGTGGAATCTCCTTGTCTAGAGTTTCAAAACCAACCAGGTGTAACCTGCCCTAAGTGACCCCGTGTTAGCAGGGGGAGTTGAACTGGATGAATTGAAAGGGGCAATGGGTTTAAAGTGGCAGAGGGGAGATTGAAACTGGATGTTAGGAAGAAGTTGTTTGCAGTGAGGGTGGTGAGACACTGGCACAGGTTGCCCAGGGAGGTTGTGGAGCATGGAATCACCCAATGTGATCTTTGATCACATTGAGTGATTCTGTGCTCCACAACCTCCCTGGAGGTGTTCAAGGTCAGGTTGGATGAGGCCTTGAGCGACCTGTTCTAGTGGGAGGTGTCCCTGCCTATGGCAGGGGGTTGGAACTGGATGATCTTTGAGCTCCCTTCCAACCTTACCATTCTATGATTCTATGATCTCTGGAGATCACAGAATCACAGACACATTCAAGTTGGCAAAGCCCCTCAGGATCATAGAATGGATCACTGAGTCCAACCAAGAACCCTTCTCCACAAGGTGCACCCTAAACCATTTCCCCAAGCACCACATCTAAATGACATTTAAACACATAAATATATTTTAAACACCTTCCAATCCCCCACCACTCCACGATTGTGTGCTTCTGTGAGCAGTCCATGAGCAGGGATGGGTTACACCAAACAGCTGTGTTGGTATTACCCTCAACTGTCCATCCTGGCTTTGGTGAAGAGAGATCATCTGCTCATGAGACAGCTGCTGAATGGCTGTGGTTTGGCCTGCTGAGGGAAATGGGCTCCATTAACACAAACAAACCTCATGAGCTGAGGTATTGATGAGCAGGCAGGCAGATGGGCAGGAAGGTCAATCACTCCAGCTTGTGGGGCTGGGCATGCTGTGCCCACGTTTGCAGCAGGCTGCAGCACATTGTGCTTCCTGGCAGGGCTTCAGCTTGCAGAGTTAACTTTACCTGGGAGAAAACTGTGCCAGATTCTGGCCTTTGAAGATTTGGGTAAACTTCTTTCTTTTTCTTTTTTTTCAGGGAAAAAGGGTTGCCAACTGGGATTTTTCATGAGTTGACTGCTTTTCAAAGATCTCTGTGAAATGGGCTTGGCTAAGGGCATTGCTAGAGGAAAGCAATTATAATTTTCAAATATGTTAGACTTAAATAAACATTTAATTAAAATAAGACCAGCTCTTTCAGCCACTGCCTGTCTTCTCCTCTTGGTAAAGTTGGGGAGTTCTGGGGGATTCCTGATACTACACATTTTTTTGACAACATCAGCAAACTTTTCAAACCAACCTTCAGAGCTTCCTTTTCCCTCCTTCTCAAGTCTTTTTCTCAGACAATTTAACCTACTTTTTAGTCTCTTGATTTTCTCTTTCCCCCTATTTCTTGCATCTCCAATTTTCTTCTAACCTTGCCCTCCTTGACCATTACTCCCTGGTTCTTTTTCCATGCTTTTTCCTCCCACTCCTTCTTTCCCCAGATCATCTGAATCTTGCCACAAACTGGATTATCTCCCCAATAGCTTCTGCCTAATCACAGGCTCACAGGATGTCAGGGGTTGGAAGGGACCCAAAGAGATCATCCAGTCAAACCCCCCTGCCACAGCAGGACCAGACAATCTAGCTCAGGGCACACAGGAGCACATCCAGACAGGCCTTGAAAGGCTCCAGAGAAGGAGACTCCACAACCTCTCTGGGCAGCCTGTGCCACCCCAAATTCATCCAAATTCCACCAAATCGATCCAAATTGAACCAAATCCATCCCAAATGCCCCTAAATCTCCCCCGAACTCCACCAAATAGCCCCAAATTGAACCAAATCCATCCCAAATGCCCCTAAATCTCCCCCGAACTCCACCAAATAGCCCCAAATTGAACCAAATCCATCCCAAATGCCCCTAAATCTCCCCCGAACTCCACCAAATAGCCCCAAATTGAACCAAATCCACCCCAAATGTCCCCAAACCCCATCCCTAATGCCCCCAAACTGAACCAAATCTCAGCAGACTGAGGGTTCAGTGGCAATCTAAATCTGGATCAGGCGAGGGAGTGCTTTCAGAGTCACACCATGCTAGCCACACCATGATTGCTTACAAATTCTGTTTCACCTCTGAGCAGTTTTTTTCAGAGCAGACTTTTCAAAAGCAAAGAAAATATTTAGATCCTACTGGAGTAAAAGTAGTTCTAGACATCAATAAAATAAAACAAACATCAAAGTTGGATGAGGTTCTGGACAGCCTGATCTAGGGTAGGGTGACCCTGCCCATGGCAGGTGGGTTGGAACTGGATGATCCTTGTGGTCTCTTCCAACGCTGACTGATTCTATGACTCTAAGGCTCTTAAGTTCCTCTGACAGTTGAAGTTCTGGAGCAGCAATGGAAAGATAAGCCCAGGTAGAGGTCACAATCAAAGTCTTTCACGCCATGGGTTTGATAACAGTGCTCTGAATTTTGGCAAACAAATGCAGCTCCTGCAAGCAGCTTTTTCTTCATTTTCATACAGACCAAAAGATTGTGTGAAAAACCACAGTTTGATGAGAAACCTTTAGCAGGTGTATGTTTGATGATAATCAAGAAAACCAGAACACATTACAGAACCTCAGAGTCATAGAATTGTTTCTGTTGGAAAAGACCTTGAAGAGCATTGAGCCCAACACTCTGGGGTGGTGAAAAGCTCAACCCGAGACTACAGTGTGAGTGCAGCCCAGACAGCAACTGTGCACTGTGGGCAGTGTGGGCAGCAGGGTAAGGGAGGGGATTCTGCCTCTTTGCTCTGCTCTCCTCAGACCCCACCTGGAGTCCTCTGTGCAGTTCTGGAGCCCCCAGCACAAGGAGGAAATTGAACTGTTGGAGTGGGTCCGGAGGAGGCCACGAAGATGCACAGAGGGATGCAGCAGCTGTCCTATGAGGACAGGCTGAGAGAGTTGGGGCTGTGCAGTCTGGAGAAAAGAAGGCTTCCAGGAGACCTTGGAGTGGCCTTCCAGGATCTGAAGGGGGCTACAGGAGGACTGGGGAGGGACTATTGACAAGGTCTTGTAATGCCAGGACAAGGGCAATGGGTTTGAACTGGCAGAGGGGAGATTGAAAGTGGATGTTAGGAGGAAGTTGTTTGCAGTGAGGGTGGTGAGACACTGGCACAGGTTGCCCAGGGAGGTTGTGGCTGCTCCCTCCCTGGAGGTGTTCAAGGCCAGGTTGGATGTGGCCTTGAGTGACCTGTGCTAGTGGGAGGTGTCCCTGCCTATGGCAGGGGGTTGGAACTGGATGATCCTTGAGGTCCCTTCCAACCTTACCATTCTATGATTCTATGATTCTATGATAACACCACCATGCCCACTAAACAATGTCCCCAGGTGCCATGGCCACATACTTCTTGAACACCTCCAGGGATGGGGACTCCACCACTTCCCTGGGCAGATTGTACCAATCCCTGACTACTCTTGCAGCAAAGTATCCAACTTAAACCTCCCCCGGCACTACTTCAGGCCATTTCTCATTGAGGCCATGAGACTGCTACCAGCTTCTGTCCCTCTGACAAGGATTAAATTCTGCCTTCTGTGAAGATACAAAATGTAAGGTAGTTTAAAAGCTCCTAAAGAACAAGAGAGGAACCCTAAGCCCTGTTTTTCAGTCTCAAAGGTAAATTGCTCTATAATCAATGTGGCAATTCAGGTCACATTCAGAGCTTTTTGACTGAATGAAAGCAGTCGAGTGTTGTGTTCAGGTTTGGGCACCTCAATACAAGAGAGATGTGGAGGTGCTGGAGCCAGTGCGGAGGAAGTTGGGAAAGGGCTTGGAGAATAAATCTGATGAGGAGCCACTGAAGGAGCTGGGGATGGTTAGTGTGAAACAGAGGAGGCTGAGGGCAGACCTCAGCACTGTCTACAGCTATCTGAAAGGAGGTTGTGGAAAGGTTGGTGCTGGGCTCTGCTCACAGGTCATTAGTGAGTGAACAGCCTCAAACTGTGACTGGGTAGGTTCAGAGTGGACATCAGGAAACATTTTTCCCAGCAAGAGTGGTCAGGCATTGGAATGTGCTGCCCCAAGGAGGTGGTGGAGTCATCGACCCTAGATGTGTTTAAAAGTCATTTAGGTGTGGTGCTTGGGGCTATGGTTTAGGGTGCACCTTGTAGAGTAGGAATATGGATTGGACTTAGTGACCCTGAGAGGCTTTTCTGATCTGCATGTACGAGAAAGCTGGGGAGGGATTCTTTAGGCTGTCAGGTAGTGATAGGACTGGGGGGAATGGAACAAAGCTGGAAATGGGTAGGTTCAGACTGGATGTTAAGAAGTTCTTCACCATGAGGGTGGTGAGACCCTGGAATGGATTGCCCAGGGAGGTGGTGGAAGCCTCATCCCTGGAGGTGTTTAAGGCCAGGCTGGATGAGGCTCTGGACAGGTTGATCTAGTGTGAGGTGTCCCTGCCCATGGCAGGGGGATTGGAACTGGATGATCCTTGTGGTCCCTTCCAAACCTCACTGATTCTATGATTCTATAATCCTGTGATTCTGTGATTCTATAATCCTGTGATTCTGTGACTCTATGATTCTATGATTCTATGATTCTGTGATTCTGTAATTCTATGTTATTGTAATTCTCTGATTCTATGTTTCTGTGATTCTCTGATTCTATGTTTCTGTAATTCTATGATTCTATGATTCTGTGATTCTCTGATTCTATGTTTCTGTGATTCTCTGATTCTATGATTCTGTGATTCTCTGATTCTATGTTTCTGTGATTCTCTGATTCTGTGTTTCTGTGATTCTCTGATTTTATGTTTCTGTGATTCTCTGATTCTGTTTCTGTATTTCTGTGATTTCAATTTGCTTTGCTTTCCAGACACCATTAAAATAAAGATTCAGTGTTCTGCAGATGGAATCAAATTATTCATTATTCACTATTAATATACATTTGCATGACCTTGAATGGCACATATTGGTCATGACACAGGACAGATGAATCACTTAATAACGTATTGCATTACTTTTTCACCTATGGAAAATAATCCGCTGCATGACATTTACCAAACTGCAGGCATTTTACAAGCCAAGCATGTCTGGAAGCGTCTGTTCTGTCTGAGCAGGTCACTAAATCAGTGATGCAACCATGTAAAACATCTCCTATTAGTTAAAATTTTCATTAGATCTTAATAGACATTTTATATATCGTGTTCATCATTCAGAGGGGACGACTTCCATACAGGCTGTGAAAAGGAAAATGAATGTCTTCTGTGGTTAGTAATAGAGGTCTTCATCTCACACCACCTACTCCTTGCTGCTAGGAATTCATGCAAAGGAGCAAAGAATTAGTAACCTTACAGTCATTTCACAACTTTAAATGTCTCCCCCAACGTAAGGAATTAACAGCCAGTGTGATATGCTGCATCTTAAAATAGGAATAAAGAGACACAGGACTCTCTCTGATAAATTAGCCCTTAAAAGCCATGTGCTTCTCTGGTTTTTTAGATCTTTCATTTGGTAAAAGTTCAGAGAACATTATCCCCATCCTTGAGGATGGCTTTTGTTTAGCTCTTGAGTGTCTGCATTGGTATTTCACTTAGAGCACTTTTGCAAAGCTGCCTGATGTGCCTTGCAGCCATCACACAGGCAGCCCCAGCAGCAGTGAGGGTTTACTTTGCTACCCCCACAGCTGAGAGACCTGGAGAAGAGCAGGCTGAGAGGGAGTCTTCTTAATGCTCAGTAATATCGAAAAGGTGGAGATCATGAGGATGGAGCTGGGAGCTTTCCCATGGCAGCCACTGAGAGAACAAGGGGCAAGAGGTTCAAAGCAGGACACAGGAGGTTTCACTCGAACTTAAGAAGAAACTTCTTTACTTTTGAGGGTGTTGTGGTAGGCCTAAGTATGCCAAAATAGGCTTATAGAGGTCCTGGCTTGCTCAGAGATGTTTTTCTGCTCTCCCTCCTTCTGTTTTGGGGAGAAGCAACAGTGGGAAAGAGGACAAAGAACCTGGAGCCACTGAGTCCGAGGACTGTGGCTCACCCAGGCTTGTTTTGCATCCTTTGGTAAACAGGGTACACGGGTTGCCTTGTGCAGGGCTGTGCTCTGCCCAGATTTGGGTAAAGCAAGCCTATGGCTTCACCTAATATGGTCAGGCTTGGCAAAGTGCCATCCTGATTGGCTAATCTATGTCCAAAGGCCCATTACTCTTGGGTTGTGTCCATAAAAGGGGATGAGCAGGTGGCACAACCTGCTCTGCCATTGTATTCATGCTGCTGCTGCTGCCACATTGCATCCTGAACTGCCTGGAATAACTCCACCACCAGGCACAGGCTCTAAATGCCTGCAGGTGCTCAGCCTGCACAGCCAATGTGACATTGTGCCAAGCCTGCACATGGCATTGCATCCTGCCTGCCCCTCCGCAAGGCTGCTGCTGAATGGGGAGTCAAGAGGAACCAGAGCAGAGACTGTGCCAGACTCCAGCTGCCTGAGAAAAGAGCCTGGGAAAACTCCAAAGCCTCTAACAGCCTTGAGACCACCACCAGCAACCCCTCCATGTGCTTTGGGTGCTGTCTGATAATATTTTGTGAGTAAATACTTAAAGCCTCTTGTAATCACTAATTGCCTTCTGCCATAAGTAGAAAGGAGCCTCCTGTGTCCATCCAGTGGCTAAGCAGGATAATGAATCACCAGGGGTGTAGTGACTGCAAGAACCTTCTCTTCCAGTACAATGTTTGCCTTTGCTGGATACCTCTTA
>WBNM01021979.1:7554-24776 GCA_013399055.1 Ramphastos sulfuratus | reverse complement strand
AGGAAGTTCTTGCCAGAGAGAGTGATTGGCATTGGAATGGGCTGCCCAGGGAGGTGGTGGAGTCCCTGTCCCTGGAGGTGTTGAAGCAAAGCCTGGATGGGGCACTTAGTGCCATGGTCTGGTTGATTGGCTAGGGCTGGGTGCTAGGTTGGGCTGGGTGAGCTTGGAGGTCTCTTCCAACCTGCTTGATTCTATGATTCTAGGATTCATTGCAGGGTTCAGACACACAAAACCATTTGGTTTAGAATAATAGAATTGTGGAATCATTTGGGTTGGAAAAGACCTTTAAGACCATCCAGTCCAACCATTTTCTAATTCTATCAAGCCTGGGGCTAAACCACATCCCTCAGCACCACATCTCTGTTTGTTTGAAACAACTCCAGGGATGGGGATTCAGCCACATCCCTGGGCAACCTGTGCCAATGTTTAAGAACCCTTCCAGGGAAGGAATTTCTTCCAATGTCCAATGCAAACCTCTCCTGATGCAATTTGAAGTCATCTCCTCTGATCCTGTGACTTGTTACTAGCAAAAAGAGACCAACCCTCCATAGATCCAGCCTCTCTTCAGGGTGCTGTAGAGAGCAATGAGGTCTGCCCTCAGCCTCCAGACTAATCAGCCCCATTTCCCTCAGCTGCTCCTCCCCAACCCTGTTCTGCAGACCCTTCCCCATGTTTGTTGCCCCTTTCTGGACACACTCCAGCCCCTCAATGTCCTTCTTGGAGTGAGGGACCCAACACTGAACCTACTCCTCAAGGTGCAGCCTCACCAGTGCTGAGTACAGGGGGACAATCCCTGCTCTGCTCCTGCTGACCATGCTGTTGCTGACCCAGGCCAGAATGCTGGTGGCATTCTTGGCCACCTGAGCACACATTGGCACAAGTTCCATTGGCTGCCAACCAATACCCCAGGTCTTTCTCTTCTGGTCAGCTTTCCACCCATTCTGCCCTGAGCC
The DNA here is from genome assembly GCA_013399055.1 of Ramphastos sulfuratus. NCBI lineage: Eukaryota > Metazoa > Chordata > Aves > Piciformes > Ramphastidae > Ramphastos > Ramphastos sulfuratus. Next base: position 23,823 of record WBNM01021979.1, on the reverse strand, counting down.
TGGAGCATCCATGGGGTCCTTGTGCCTTTTCTGCCCAGAGAAGTCCTGCATCCTAGTGCCAGTGGACTCCTGTGTGTGAGCCTGGTACAACGTGAGGGCAAGCCTGGCCTGTGCAGGGGGAAGCAAAAGCAGTTTCTCTCTTTTTCAAGTTGCTGTCAGATGGAAGTTTTGATATTGATGGTCATGACAAATTCATTAAGTGCAATTTGAAACCAGCCTGGGACAAAAAGTGTCCAGAAGTCTGTCAAAATCAATGTAACTATGCAGTGAGTAATTAGAATCCAATCAGCAGGGAAAGCTGCTGATTCCTGAGACAGAGGAATCAATACCTACTTTGACAGAAATCATAAATTCTATTGGCTACATTCAGAAGGCAACCTGGTTGATGCTTTTAAGATTACCAATTACTTACATCTTTCACTTGCAGTCTCTCTGAGGCTACACCCAGTGCACACAGAGCTCTCTCTAGCCATACTTAAAGGTTTTTCCCCCCCTTAATCATGGAAATTTGACTCATGATCATCAATTTTAATGTTCTGATCATCTTAGGGGAAATAGAATCACAGAATCAGTTAGGATTGGAAGGGACCACAAGGATCATCCAGTTCCAACTCCCCTGCCATGCCCAGGGACACCTCACACTAGATCAGGCTGCCCAGAGCCTCATCCAGCCTGGCCTTAAACACCTCCAGGAATGAGGCTTCCACCACCTCCCTGGGCAACCCATTCCAGGCTCTCACCACCCTCATGGTGAAGAACTTCCTCGGCATGTCCAGTCTGAATCTCCCCACCTCCAGCTTTGCTCCATTCCCCCCAGTCCTGTCACTACCTGATAACCTAAAAAGTCCCTCCCCAGCTTTTTTGTAGCCCACTTCAGATACTGGAAGGCCACAATTTAAGCAGAGAAGCAGGTAGAGGTGGAGATACCTTTCTTCATGCCAATGAAGAATGGACTGAGATCACTGTAATACTTACACTAATAATTAAGGTAAATCATAGAATCATAGAATGGTTTAGGTTGGAAGGGACCTCAAAGCTCATCCAGTTCCAAACCCCTGCCACAGGCAGTGACACCTCCCACTAGTACAGGTCACTCAAGGTCTCGTCCAACCTGGCCTTAAACACCTCCAAGGAGGTTGTGGAGCACAGAATCACCCAATGTGATCTTTGATCTTTGATCACATTAGGTGATTCTGTGCTCCACAACCTCCCTGGGCAATCTGTGCCAGTGTCTCACCACCCTCACTGTAAAGAACTTCCTCCTAACATCCACTTTCAATCTCCCCTCTGGCAGTTCAAACCCATTCCCCTTGTCCTCTCATTACAAGCCCTTGTCAATAGTCCCTCCCCAGCCTTCCTGTAGCCCCCTTCAGATGCTGGAAGGCCACTCCAAGGTCTCCTGGAAGCCTTCTCTTCTCCAGGCTGCAGAGCCCCAACTCTCTCAGCCTGTCCTCAGAGCAGAGCTGCTGCAGCCCTCTCAGCATCTTCATGGCCTCCTCTGGACTGGCTCCAACACTTCCATGTCTGAGTCCATGTCTGAGCCAGGCCCACCCATTCCAGTTGCTGAAGTTCAGCTCTGGAGCAGGAGGGAAAAGCAAGCAAGCTGGGATAAAATAAGCAGGAAAGAGCTAAGAGTGTGGCATGCAGAATGTTGACCTAAAAAAAGTGGTAAGTAATACATTTTATTTCTGTGATCTGCAGACTATACTCAGGTCAGCTGCACAAGGTCTTGCTTATAGAACAAAAAAAATCCATCTCTCAATCCTACAAGCTAAGCTTAGCAGCTACTCCATCTGTTGAGCTCTAGTAGCAGGCAGAGGCTGTGCTCCAGTACTGGGTCTTATCTGTATCCAGGGCACAGTGTAAGGTTGTAGTTCCAAGCAGTGACCTCCTTTTTGGCTGCCTGTGTGGGAATTTGTACCAGGCACCTCCAGACCTAGCTAAGCCCTGCTCACTGCAGGGGGCTTGCACAAGATGACTTGGAGGGTCCCTTCCAACCTGATGCAGTCAGGCAATGCCATTTTACAGCTGGGCACTGCCACCTCTCAGCTGTTCCTTGGGGACAGGTAACAAGAGAGCAGTGGGTTGCAAGTGGCTCTTGCATTTCTGTCCCGGGCTGGTCAAGTCTTGCATTGCTTTAGGCCAGAGTATAAAGCCTCACTTCTTTGCAGCTCCTCAGTCCCCAAATCAGGTCAAGTGCGTGACTAGAGGCTGTTCTGTGCAATCCCAGGAGGTTATTGCTGATCCTGAGATGCCCTGCTTTGGTATTAAGAGTAAAACACTTCACTAATCCAGTGTAAATCTCCATTCTGTCCGTGTCTTCGGCTCCATTCTGCAGGGAAGCTCTTAAACCCTTTATGAGTCTCTGCCATTTAATATTATGCCAGACAGGCTCAGCTTGCAAAAAGCAAACTGCACTGGCACCAGGCTGGCTTTTTTTTTTTTTTTTTTTTTTTTATCACTGCTAAATATCAGGCTGACAAGACTGATAATCTTCCCTGATTACTTCCTTCACGTTTTATTAGCACATGTTCCTGCATTCATTCAGATCTTTAATTTCACTATTGATGGCTGCTTCCTGAAACATAAACAATCCTGCCTCAGTTTGGAAAAAGCTTTATATGATACCCAGTTAATTGCCTTAAGTGACAGCAGCCACCATTACCAGCTCAATGCATTCTCCAAGGTTGCTGTACTCAAGAGCATTTTCAACTACTAATTGTTTTTCTTCATGCCTCTTTGTTTTTTTGCCTTGCTCTAGTAATTAATTTTGTCACTCCTCCTTCAGGTTTTCATGTTCACACACTAATTTTGCTCCTTAAGCTGCTGAAATGTTTGTGTGCACCTTAACCTTCAGATAGAGCCACTGTCCTCCTGAGCATGTTCCAGTTCCTTGTGTGAGGCTGTGCTGAACAAGGTGACTCTCCACCTGCCCCTTACAAGAGTCCCTGCAGATTCACCCAGCTGTGGCTGAGTGGGGAGTTAGGTGTTTACAGCTATCAAAGACCTTTTCCCTTGCAGATCCTCCAAGCACATTGCATTTGAAGCTACATGAGAAGCTCTTGTAGCAGTGGCTTTGGGGCTGGCTTGTTGGAGAGGCTGAGGAGCTGCTGCTTTGCTGCTTGGGAATTTCTAAATAATAGCATGGGCAGCACTTCAGAGCCCCTCCATAACCAACCTCTGCTTTCTTGGGGCTGCAGTGCAGGTTGGAGTGAGGTGGGGGACTTCTCCTTCATGTCAGGTGATAGAAAAAGAGGAAATGGCCTGAAATTGTGCCAGGAGAGGTTTGGGTTGGAGATTAGGAAAAGTTTCTTTCCTGTAAGAGTGGTCAAGCATTGGAAGAGGCTGCCCAGGGAGGGGGTGGAGTCACCATCCCTGGATGTGTTCAAAGGTCATTTGGATGTGGTGCTTGGGGATATGGTTTAGGGTGCACCTCGTAGGGTAGGACGGCGGGTTGGACTTGGTGATCCCGAGGGGGTTTTCTGTCCTGAATGTTGCTGTGATGCTGGGTGGTGGAGTCACCATCCCTGGAGAGGTTCAAGAAGTGTGTGGACTTGGCACTTCGGGACAGGTTTAGTGACCGTGGTGATCTTAGGTTGAGAGTTGGGCTCAAGGATCTTGAAAGTCTCTTCCAACCAAAGTAGTTCTATGGTGCTATGATTATGTGACTTACACTGCCTCTGAGAAACAGTCCTGGAAGAAACAGATACAACTCTAGATATGCTGAAGGGCTGGAAGAGGAGGAAGCAAGGAACTACAGCTACCCGAAGGGACATTGCGGAGAGGCTGCTGCTGGGCTCCTCTCACAGGGAACTGGAGATAGAACAAGGGGGAATGGCCTCACGCTGAGGCTGGGGAGGTTTAGATTGGACATTAGGAAAAGGTTTTTTCACAGACAGAGTGGTCAAGGGCTGGAATAAGCTGCCCAGGGAGGTGGTGGAGTCACCCAGCCTGGATGTGTTTAAGGGTGATTTGGATGTGGTACTTGAGGAGATGGTTTAAGGTGAATCTTGTAGAGCAAGGTTCTAGGTTGGGCTTGGTGATCCTGAGGGGCTTTGCCAACCTGAATGTGTCTGTGATTCTGTGATGCTGTGTGATGCTGTGTGATTCTGTGTGATGTTGTGTGATTCTGGATGATGCTGTGTGATTCTGGGTGATGCTGTGTGGTTCTGTGTGATGCTGTGTGGTTCTGTGTGATCCTGTGTGGTTCTGTGTGATGCTGTGTGATTCTGTGTGATGCTGTGTGATTCTGTGTGATTCTGTGTGATGCTGAGTGGTTTTGTGTGATGCTGAGAGATTCTGTGTGATGCTGTGAGATTCTGTGTGATGCTGTGTGATTCTGTGTGATTCTGTGTGATGCTGAGTGATTCTGTGTGATGCTGTGTGATTCTGTGTGATGCTGAGTGATTCTGTGTGATGCTGAGTGATTCTGTGTGATGCTGAGTGATTCTGTGTGATGCTGTGTGATTCTGTGTGATGCTGAGTGATTCTGTGTGATGCTGTGTGATTCTGTGTGATGCTGAGTGATTCTGTGTGATGCTGAGAGATTCTGTGTGATGCTGAGTGATTCTGTGTGATGCTGTGTGATTCTGTGTGATGCTGAGTGATGCTGTGTGATGCTGTGTGATGCTGTGTGATTCTGTGTGATGCTGAGAGATTCTGTGTGATGCTGTGAATTGCAGTGGCTGTCAGACTCTATGGAAATGGTGACTCAGGCTCCATAAATACAGAAATGGGCACTGGCTTGGATGATGACAGTGAGCCACAGCCACCATTACCTCCAGGACTCTCAGCCCAAAGCTTTTGGCAGCATTAACGTGGCAGTTCCTCATGCTCCTGCAGGAGAGCAGGGACATGCTAGAACAAAGTGTGTTACCTGTGCCTGCTGGAAGCTGCTGGTTGGCAACAAGGTCTCACTCTGCCAGCCCCATAAACTGGGACAGACTACTTCTGCTGTGCAAATCCCCATGGGGTTTGCAATAGCTGTGTGCAAATACTGGCAAATATTTACACTTCTTCACAAGATCACAAATCAGAATTTGTTGACCTGCTCTGATCAGTGATTGATATCATCTCGACTGCAAAAAGTGTGCATTCCTGGAGGACAGGTAGTTCATTATCTCATTTGAAGGAAAATTGCATGTTATAAATCATCACTCTCTGGGGGTCTGCTGAGGAGAGGAAAAAAAAAGAAAAAAACCCCAACCAACCAAACAAAAAATCTGTGAATATTCAACCCAGCCACACACCCAAAGCAGCTATGCATTAAAAGGATGGAGAACTTCTTCCTTCTCTGGAGCCTTTCCAGCCCTGTCTGGATGTGTTCCTGTGTGCCCTGGGCTAGATTCTCTGGTCCCGCTCTGGCAGGGGGGTTGGACTCAGTGATTCATGGAAGTCCCTTCCAACCCCTGACATGCTGTGATCTGTGATTGTATCTGGACACTCCCAGGTATTAAATTGTTTGTAGTTGCTATTGCAGCTTTCCCTGTCAAATTATCTCAGCTTTTGATGATGGTGGTGCTAGAGGTAATGGTGATGGTTCTGGGTTGTTAACACTAGGAGTGGGGAGGGGAAGACCTTTCTGAAGCAGAAAGTGTGGTCACATCAATGCAGAAATGAAAAAGGATGCTCAGGGGCAAGTCTAATTCCTGGAAGGTGTTGTAACTCATCTGTTGAACACAACCAGGTTTCATCCTACCATCATCTTCTTCAAGGACTGCATTTAATTCTTCTTCACAGAATCACAGAATTAACCAGGTTGGAAAAGACCTTCAAGATCATTGAGTTCTTGATGGTTTAAGTCTTTTCTTCCATGTGGTATCATCTTTACAGGCAGCTGCTAGAGAGTGCAATGTAACAAAGGTGGTGCTGAATACAAGATGCAGTGACATCAGAAGGTGAATTTCCTAAGTTGCATTTGAAGTTGATCCATCAATTGAAAACCATGATCTGAGGTAGCTGAATGAGAGGGAGGGTGGTAGAACAAAAATCACATCTACAGCCTGCAGCCCCAGCAATAGTACAGCACTGTGCACACTCTTGTTGGGGACATGAAGATCTGAGACTCATCCACTCTGACCTTTTGTAGAGGATATCTTACCCTTATAGTAAAAATAATATATATTTTTTTAAAAAGTACTCTGAAATTATGTTTTCAGACACTTGGAAAGAAAATATATCTGAAAACAAATTTCCCCTATCTCATGTGCTAAATGTCACTTAATTCCCTTACTAAAATACCTCTCTTGTCCCCCTCCCTCCCTCTCCAACATGTGAATTGGCAGTTGGGATAGTTAGAGTGGTGATCCAGTGGGAGCCTGCGTTTTTCTATCCTGTTAGCCCCTGCTGATGGTTTTGGGGCAGCCCTCAGTGAGATCTGCTCTTTCACCACTGGCAGCTCCCTGGTTACTCCACTTGGAAGAAAGGATGTGGCAGTAATTTCCTGCAGGTCCTGGGGTGTGAGAATCACAGAATGTCAGAAGAAGAGCAATCACAGGTGAAAACTCTGGAGTGGTGCAAGCTGCAGACACAACAGGAGATGAGTTCTGGGCTTCCAGGTTAATAAACCTTAAGAGCAGTGCATTTGGTTGGGTGTGGTGTAGGGACCTCTGGCAGCAGGGTGTCAGTGGGAGTTGCTGGTGATGAGGCAGCTGACACAGGGGATTCTTTTTTACAGCAGGCAATCCTGAAAATCCTGCCTTTCCCCATTTGTTTGCTTTTGAAAGCAGAGCTTGGCAGTCGCTGTTACTACACCGACACGACAGCAGCTGTGCACCCAACACCAGTTTGATGTCCATGGAACAGAGGAAGGAAAACAAAGGAAGATTCCTGCTCCTTTCATTTGCTGCCTGAGGTTTCCATAGAGTTTGTAGGCTCAGCTCTTTCTGGGTGACCTTCAGATTTGAAACAAAGGAGCAGACAGGTGGATTCATAACTCAAAAGGATATCTGACATCCTGTACGTGCACAGACTTGAGCCTCTCTTGACCTTGACATGTATGAGAAAAAAAAAAAAAAAAGGTTAAAACAACTCTGATTGGAAAATGTGGTCTAGGACAGCCCAAAGACCACAGGCTCACAGGATGTCAGGGGTTGGAAGGGACCCAAAGAGATCATCCAATCCAATCCCCCTGCCACAGCAGGACCAGACAGTCTAGCTCAGGGCACACAGCAACACATCCAGACAGGCCTGCAAAGGCTCCAGAGGAGACTCCACAACCTCTCTGGGCAGCCTGTGTCAGGGCTCTGGGACCCTTCCAATCAAGAAGTTCCCCTTGTGTTGAGCTGGAACCTCCTGTGCTGCAGCTTCCATCCATTGCTGCTTGTCCTATCCCAGGCAGCAGTGAGCAGAGCCTGCCCCCTCCTCCTGACCCCCAGCCCTCAGAGATTTATAAACATTGATTAAATCCCTTCTCAGTCTTCTCCAGACTAAGCAGCCCCAGGTCCCTCAGCCTCTCCTCACCAGGCAGTGCTCCAGTCCCCTTCATCATCCTCACAGCCCTCCATTGGACCTTCTCCAGCAGTTCTCTGTCCCTCTTCAACTGGGGAGCCCAAAACTGAAGGCAGAACTCAAGATAAGGTTTCAGCAGGGCAAAGCAGAGGGAGAGGAGAACCTCCCTTGATCTGCTGGACACACTCTGCTTAATACACCCCAGGGTCCCATTGGCCCTCAGATGTTAGGCTAAGGATGCTGTGTACAGAACCTGCATTTCTTGCAGCTTCTTCTCCTGTCTGATATCCAAATAAAAACCTTTCCAACTCTACTGACCAAGAGCTTACAGCACAATAAATAATTGTAGTTTTGTCTGGTTTGTAAGCGCTGCCAAAAACTTGCCACAGTGACTGTGAAGCTTTCCTGAGCAGTGTGTATTCTGTGTACAAGCATTAGCTTTAGAAGGGTGATTACAAAGCAAAACAGCTATTTGTAAAGCAAACAAAAGGCCATCAGGCTGCTCTGTTTGTTCTTTAGCTGTTTTCCCATATTAGTTAAGATAATTCCAAAAATTCCACAGCAACAAAACCGCTTCAGCTTTTATATTTCTGAAATCTGATGGAATTCCCAAGCACACTTTGTGGTTTCTTTCTGCTTTGTTTTGTTTTGTTTTGTTTTCAAAAGCACTTAAGAATAATCAATTAGTAAAAATAAATATAAACAATCTCAAGCATCGTGTTCAATTTTGGAGCCCTCACTACAAGAAAGGTCTTAAGGTGCTGGAACAGGTCCAGAGAAGGACAATAAAACTGGGGAAGGGTCTGGAGAACAGGGCTGAGGAGGAGCAGTTGAGGGAGCTGGGGGTGTGCAGTGTGGAGGAGGCTGAGGGGAGACCTCATTGCTCTCTACAGCTCCCTGAGAGGAGGTTGGAGACAGGTGGGGGTTGGTCTCCTCTCCCTAGTAACAAATGATAGGAGGAGAGGAAATGGCTTCAAGTTGCACTGAGGGAAGTTTAGATTGGGCATCAGATGAAAATTCTCCCTGAAAGGGTTCTCAAAGACTGGCAAAGGCTGCCCAGGGAGGTGGCTGAATCCCCATCCCTGGAGGTGTTTCAAAGTGGCAGAGATGTGGTGCTGAGGGTCCTGGTTTATCCCCAGCCTTGGCAGAGTTAGAGAATGGTTGGACTGGATGACTTAAAAGTGTTTTCCAACCCAAAGGATTCTAATCTGCGTGTGAAGCCCACATCAGTGTGTCCTGGAGAAGTCCCCTGAGAATAGGTTACATTTCCATAGGTTGTTAGCAGTGCTTTGGCGGTTAGCAAGAGCTTAACTGCACTCATAGAAATCTTCCTGCATGAAGAGGAACCCTAAACTTATTTTGGATTCTTCTATGGATGGAGGAATAGATTATGTGGTGCCTGGGGATATGGCTTAGTGGTGGACTTGGCAGAGCAGGGGTAAGGGTTGGACTCAATGGTCTTGAAGTGATTCTCTGATTTGATGCTCGCACTTCCCTCTCCAGATGTGGAATATCAATGTCCATCAAGGAAAGCACTGCAAAAGTGCAACTCTAGAGGTTCAGAATCTGTGCCACGTTGCTTATCAAGTATTTTTACATTCCATTCCAAAGTCAGAGACATAAAAAACTGGATACCATCTGGAAAAGGTGAGTTCAGCAGCCACAGAATCATAGAATCGTAGAATGGTAAGGTTGGAAGGAGACCTCAAGGATCAGCCAGTTCCAACCCCCTGCCATAGGCAGGGACACCTCCCACTAGCACAGGTCGCTCAAGGCCTTGTCCAACCTGGCCTTGAACACCTCCAGGGAGGGAGCAGCCACAACCTCCCTGGGCAACCTGTGCCAGTGTCTCACCACCCTCCCTGCAAACAACTTCCTCCTAACATCCACTTTCAATCTCCCCTCTGCCAGTTCAAACCCATTGCCCCTTGTCCTGGCATTCCCAGACCTTGTCAATAGTCCCTCCCCAGCCTTCCTGTAGGACCCCTTCAGATCCTGGAAGGCCACTCTAAGCTCTCCTGGAAGCCTTCTCCTCTCCAGGCTGCAGAGCCCCAACTCTCTCAGCCTCTCCTCAGAGCAGAGCTCTGAGGACCTCTCAGCATCTTGGTGGCCTCCTCTGCACTGGCTCCAACACTTCCATGTCCTTCCTGTGCTGGGGGCTCCAGAACTGCACACAGGACTGCAGGTGGTGTCTGATGAGAGCAGAGTCAAGGGGCAGAATCCCCTCCCTTGCCCTGCTGGCCACACTTCTCTTGATGCAGCCCAGGACTCGGTTGCTGTCTGGGCTGCACTCACACTGCAGCCTCATCTTGAGCTTTTCATCACCCCAGACCCCCAGGGCCTGTTCCTCAGGGCTGCTCTCAACCATTCATCACCCATCCTGGAGTTGTACTTGGGGTTGTGCATGAAGGTAAAGAAGGTCCTGGGCAGGAGGAGGAGTCATTTAAAGCATCCTTGAGAAAACCAGAGGGTTTCAGTGAGACAGAGACAAGAAGAAGGTGGCTTACACTGAATTCCTGAGTCAGATCAATTCCTTGCAGAATCCAGACACAGGGTAAAGGATGATTGCCTCCTAGTGAGGAAACAATCTGCTGTGGGGCAGAAGGAAGCAATGATTTATCATAGCACCACAGAATGGTAGGAGTTGGAAGGCATGGAACAGGTTACACAACAAGGGTAGTGAGTTATTCTGTGTCCTTTGGGAAAAGACCAAGGACATCAAATCAATAAGAGAAAACCAGACTGGCTATAAGGAAAAAAAAAAAATCCTAAAAGTAAAGAAAATTCTTCCTGGGAAACTTAATTGCAAGAGAGAAAGTGAGGTAAATCCTGGAGAGCATGGTGTATATACAGCTGAGCTGAGCTGAGCTGAGCCAAGGGAAATCAGCAGGAAACCTGCGAGATGTGTTAGGATTTTATGATCCTGAGGCTCCCTCCCGGTGCTCACTTGCTCTTTCTTCTACAGCTTGCAGCAGCAGAGCCTGAAGGCAGGAACCATGGCTCTGGGGATGTGACAGAAGGGAAATCCCCTGGGCTGGAGAACTTGCTGCCATCACTCCTGCTTCCAGCACAGCTCTGAGCCTCACTCACAGCCTGAGCTGAAACAGTTCTTGCAGATCTCCTCCTCTTTGAGCAGTCCAACATTAGAGACATATTTAGTTTTCCCAGGCCACTCTTCTCTTTAGTATGTGAAGTTCTACACTTTAGGGTTTGGCAAGGTTGATTACACTGTTATGAAGATAGTTTAATTGCCCATGCTGCTAACTCCCAAATCCATCTTCTCTCCAATCTTAACTGAGAGCTTTTAATACCTGAGGATGTTCCCAGAACCAGGAGCTCACATAATTCCCAACAATGACCTGGCCAGGAGGAAGGTTAAGAGAATGAGATGTGCAGCTTCATCCACCCTGCTAGACCTCACAGGAGACAACACCACATGATGGTCAACTCCATCAAGCACTGCCAACAGAGCTGGCTGTGTTAGCATAGTAATTAGACTACAAGTTTACAGCGAAGAGGAGATGGCTCACCAGAGACATCACCACTGTGATGTCTTCATCCAAACACCCAACTGTGAGAGCATTTTTGGCAGAAAGCAGATAATAGGCTCCTCTTGGCCATGACCCCCTCAAAATCTACATGTAAGTGCCCCTCAGCTTCTAGCTAGAAGTGTGTGATGAGCAGCAACATTGCTGCCAGCTCTCCAGCCAGCCAGTGTGTGCCTGCAGCCTGCAGAGAAGCTTTGGCATCACTGCATCCATACAGGTGAAGGGAGAGCAGCTCTGGGGAAGAGGGCCTGAGAGTGCTGGTGAACCTGTCCACTATGAGCCAATAATTTGTCCTTGGAGCCAAGAATGCCAATGACATTCTGAGGGGCCTTAAGAAGAGCGTGGCCAGCAGGTCAAGGGAGGTTCTCCTGCCCTTCTACTCTATCTTGGTGAGGCCACAAGGGGAGTACTGCATTCAGTTCTGAGTTCCCCAGTTCAACAAGGACAAGGAGCTGCTGGAGAGAGGCTGGAGGAGAGCCACAAAGTTGATGAGGGGACTGAAATGCCTGCCTTAGGAGTTGAGGCTGAGAGACCAGGGTCTGTTTAGCCTCAAGAAGAGCAGGCTGAAAATGCATCTTACCAATGCTGATCAATAGCCAAGAGGTGGATCCAGACTCTTCTCTGTGGTGTCCTGCACCAGGACAAGGGACAACGGACACCAACTGCAGCGCAGGAGCTTCCACAAAAGCATAAGGACAAAAATCTTCATTTGGAGAGTGACAAAGCCCTGAACCAGGCTACCCAGAGAGGCTGTGGAGTCTCCTTCTTTGGAGAGATTCCAAATCCACCTGTACAGGTTCCTGCATGACCTGCTCTAGGTGATCCTGCTTTGGCAATCACCTCCAGAGGTCCCTTCCATTCTGTGTGCTTCTCCTTTAACTTCCCCTGTAATAACACCTTGTGGAGGTGCAAAGGCAAGGCCAGTACTGACAGCTGGCCACGTGCACCATCCCACGGTGACCAGACCCTTGGGACTAGTGACCACACCAGAGTGTTTTTAACAAAAAACTGTGCTCCTCTGTCTGTCTCTTCCATATTTCGCAGTCACTCTGCCTGGGCTTTATTCTCCTTTCCACCCTCATCTGCCCTAGAATTCTTCAGTAACTTTCCTTCTCTGGCACATGTGGATGTCTTGATGTCAGAGCTTGCTCCCTGTGTGGATCCAAGCTGTCAGAATGGGTTCAGGATATGTCCATTGGTCCTAATGAGAACAGTCAAAGTGTAGCACAAGGCTGACACTGGCTGGGAGAACTCCACACTGCTTCGTTTCATTCACTCCTCCTTTATCTGTGCTTCAGGGCAGCTGCCAGACTGTCATGTCACCGTATTTCTGCTTTTTATTCCAGGAATTTTGGGATGGAAGAGGAAGCAGAAGACTGGAATTATATATTTAATGGTGTGGTGTCTTGTTTCAACAGCTTGTGAATCACTTTGGAGGCACACTGGGTTTCACCTATCACTCTCTTTCTCTCTCGATTTACACAGACAGCTTGTCAACAGATGTTGGATCAGGGCAGAACTTGGTACTATCAGGAGTGCTGTTGGGAGCAAGGGAATGTTGTTTGTCTCACATTCAGGGGATGTGCAGGAATCAGAGCATGGTATTCAGATTTCACTCCTCTGACATTTAGTAAAAGGTAGCAAAATTGCTGCAAGAGGGGGCTTGGTGGTTTTTTTTTTTAACTCAGTTTGTGTAGTGCCTAAAGCAGTCACTTAGTGGCTGCTGAGGGTGATCAGAGGGTTGGAGCACCTCTCCTATGAGAGACTGAGGGAGTTGGGGCTGTTCAGTCTGGAGAGGAGAAGGCTCCCAGGTGACCTTGTTGTGGCTTTTCAGTATCTGAAGGGGGCTACAAGAAAGCTTGGAAGGGACTTTTTAGGATGTCAGGTAGTGATAGGACTGGGGGGGAATGGAGCAAAGCTAGAAATGGGGAGATTCAGACTGGATGTTAGGAAGAAGTTCTTCCCCATGAGGGTGGTGAGAGCCTGGAACGGTTACCCAGGGAGGTGGAGTCATCAACCCTGGATGTGTTTAAAAGTCATTTGGATGTGGTGCTTGGGGATATGGTTTAGGGTGAACCTTGTAGAGTAGAATTGTGGGTTGGACTTGGTGATCCTGAAGGGCTTTGCCGGCCTGAATGTACAAGAAAGCTGGGGAGGGACTCTTTAGGCTGTCAGGTAGGGATAGAACTGGGGGGAATGGAACAAAGCTGGAAATGGGTAGATTCAGACTGGATGTTAGGAAGAAGTTCTTCACCATGAGAGTGGTGAGACCCTGGAAGGGGTTGCCCAGGCAGGTGGTGGAAGCCTCATCCCTGGAGGTGTTTAAGGCCAGGCTGGATGAGGCTGTGGACAGCCTGAGCTAGTGTGAGGTGTCCCTGCCCATGGCAGGGGAGTTGAAACTGGCTGATCCTTGTGATCCCTTCCAACCCTGACTGATTCTATGATACTATGAAATTCAGACTCCACTGTAAGCATGGAGGAGATCTGCTAAAGTCCCTTCAGTCAAGCCTGAAGGACGAGCGTGAAGAACATGGACTCAGTGGTCTATGGAGGTCCCTTCTGACCCCTTACATCCTGTGAACTGCATACACTTCAAAATCTTTATGAATGGCTTTAAAGTAATATGAACATGATGGAACACTGCAGCAGGCTGCCCAGGGAGGTGGTGGAGGCCCCATCCCTGAAGACATTCAAGGTCAGGCTTGATGGAACTCTGAGCAACCTGATGCCCTTGCAGACTGGATGTGAGGAGGAAGTTCTTCACCATGAGAGTGGTGAGACCCTGGAATGGGTTACCCAGGGAGGTGATGGAAGCCCCATTCCTGGAGGTGTTTAAGTCCAGGCTGGATGAGGCTGTGGACAGCCTGATCTAGTGTGAGGTGTCCCTGCCCATGGCAGGAGGGGTGGAACTGGCTGATCCTTGTGGTCCCTTCCAACCCTGACTGATTCTATGATTCTACAAGTGTACTAGATGTTTTTTAGCTGTCCCTTCTAACCCAGTGCATTCTCTGATTTTAAACCAAAGAGTTAAGAAATTCACCATTAATTCTGTGTGAACACCAGGGTGCAGCTAGCTGCAGCACCAAGGAAGCTGTCTCCCAGCTGGGCAGCCTGCTACACCAGGCTGTTCTTTTCCTGGAGGCAGCATAATGAAGCATTGTTTGGCAGAACAAAGACAAACGGCTCCTCTTCCTTAGAACCTGGCATGCCAGAAAGGACCACATTACACAGCCCCTGCAAACACTGTTCCAAAGCCCTGAAGAAACAGAAGCTCTTTGGGAATTCCCTCACAAAAGTGATGAAGGCTTTCAAATGAACTTCCTCCATGCTTTACAAACCACATTTTAACACAGAGCCTTCTGATGCTAGAGAAGGGCCTCATTTGTTCTCCTGTGGTCTGTTGTCCTGTGGTAGGGTACCAGTCCTCATATCTCATTTTTTGGAGTGAGATGAGACATTTGAAGTGGAAATGTGACCTCCTGGTTTTCAGATGGGCTATACAGGATGCTCTCATTCTCTATGACTGCCTGATAGGAGGTTGGAGTGAGGTGGGGGTTGGTCTCTTCTGCCTTGGAACAAGAAACACCAAGAAATGGCCTCAGGCTGCACCAGAGGATGTTTAGGTTGGATATTAGAAGAAACTTCTTCCCTGAAAGGGTTCTCAAAGACTGGAACAGGCTGCCCAGGGAGGTGGTGGAACTCCATCCCTGGAGGTGTTTCAAAGAGACAAGGATATGCTAGGGAGTGTCCAAAGGAGGCTACGAGGATGATGGAAGGATTGGAACATCTCTCTGATGAGGAAAGGCTGAGAGAGCTGGGGCTGCTCAGGCTGGAGAAGAGAAGACTGAGAGGGGAAACAGAATTATCTGCAGGGTGAGTGTCAAGAAGAAGGGTCCAGGCTCTTTTCAGTGACAGGACAAGGATCTATGGGCACAAACTGGAGCACAGGAAGCTCTGCCTCAACATGAGGACAAATTTTACTGTGAGGGTGCTGGAGCCCTGGAGCAGGCTGCCCAGAGAGATTATGGAATCTCCTTCCCTGGAGACTTTCCAAACCCTCCTGGATGTGTTCCTGTGTGCCCTGCCTTAGGTGATCCTGCCTTGGCAGGGCAGTTGGACTCGATGATCTCTAGAGGTTCCTTCCAACTCTCACCATTCTGTGATTCAATGATTCTAGGCAGTTTTCTTCTGGCCTTCTTTTGAGACAGGACTCCATTAGGCTAAAAACACACACACACACACACAAAAAAAGCTTCACTGTTAATTCATTGACAGTTAAATCAAGTTGGGTTTGTTTGCAGAGACTTGTGAGACCCAAAATTGTAGTAGCTGTAGAACAGCAGGGACATTGCACTGCTTAATGTTTTTGAATGAGCACAAAACTTGCTTCAAAAGGCTTTGATAATTACTCCCACATGCCTGTGACTGAGCAAGTGATTTTGATACCAAGTTGCCAGCAAGTTTTATTTTCAAAGAAACAAGCCAATGCCCCATAGCAATGCTTAGCAGAGGCAAATTTTAGCCCTGGAAGTGAGAAGAGGAGGATTTTGTAGGTGGTGTATTTCTTAAGCTAATTAGCTGAACATTAAAAAAAGAAAAAAAAAAAACAAACCTCAAGGAAATAAAATTAAACTACTTGCTGTATGGTTTTATGCCCTGGAGCAAAAAGACACCTTCATAATGATACAATGCTTTTAATCACCAAAGTTTTGCCTCTCTATTGATATACAACACAGGGCACTGAAACGGTGCCAGTGTGGCCCAGCCCAAATGCAGTGCAGTAAATGGTAAAGGCACTTGGAATAAATCTGTGTAACCTTAAAAAAAATGCAAAAACCAACCCTCTGAAGGTCTAATCCTTCATGATTAGAGGGCTGCAGCACCTCTGCTACAAGGGCAGGTTGAGCAAGTTGGATCTGTTCAGCCTGGAGAAGAGAAGGCTCTGGGGAGAGCTCAGAGCAGCCTTCCAGTATAGAATCATAGAATGGTAAGGTTGGAAGGGAGCTCAAAGCTCAGCCAGTTCCAACCCCCTGCAATAGGCAGGGACACCTCCCACTACAACAGGTCTCTCAAGGCCTCATCCAACCTGGTCTTGAACACCTCCAGGGAGGTTGTGGAGCACAGAACCCCCCAAGGTGATCAAAGATCACATTCTGTGCTTCTGTGCTCCACAACCTCCCTGGGCAACCTGTGCCAGTGTCTCACCACCCTCACTGCAAACAACTTCCTCCTAACATCCACTTTCAATCTCCCCTCTGCCACTTTAAACCCA
>WBNM01021978.1:46409-86522 GCA_013399055.1 Ramphastos sulfuratus | reverse complement strand
GGAGAGGGAGAGGGAGAGGGAGAGGGAGAGGGAAGCTGTGGGCGCTGGCAGGACTCTGGGGAAAACCACAGAAGCTTGGGTGTCAGCTGCAGGAGAGAAGAGGCAGGAGGTGGAGGCGGCTGAGATCTTGCGCGTTTCAGAGAGCTGCCTGCAGGGCCAGGGCAGTCAGTTTGACTCAGAAGCCAGATTCAAGTATGCAGGTTGAGCTTTCACAGGAGTGAGCCTCCAGCACACGCCTGGGGTTACAGCTTGCAGGGAATTCCTCAGTGAATAAGCACCGAGAGCCAAAAAAGAAAACAAAACCCAACCAGGCAAGTTTCAGCTCTGGGCTTTGCCGTTGCCTGGAGCTGTCGGTTCCCTGCACAACGCCAATGAGGCTGCTGTGGTGACCCTCGGTCTGCCCAAGAATTCTCCAGGAGCCAGAAAACTGATCCACGATCCCTAAGGTGTAAGAGAGAGACAAACAGCATAAAAATGATCTGCTGCAGCCTCCAGAGATCTTGCTTCACGCAAAGGTTTCATTGCTCTTTAGGCAGCAGCTCTCCAGGCTGAGCTGTCAAACCTGGCTGGGGTATAAAAGATGCTCCAAGGGCTGGAGAAGTCGTCAGGCTGGGAGAGTTGGGCTTGGGCAGCCTGGAGAAGAGAAGGCTCCAGGGAAACCTTCTGGTGGCCTTGCAGTGCTTAAAGAGGTCAATGAAAAAGCTGGGGACAGACTTTTGAGCAGGGCCTGTTGGGACAGGACAAGGGGGGATGGTTTGAACTGAAAGAGGCAGATTCAGGCTGGGGAGAAGGGAGAAATGTTTGACACTGAGGGTGGTGAGAGCCTGTCCCAGGATGCCCAGAGAGGTGGGAGATGTCCCATCCCTGGCACCATCCCAGGTCAGGTTGGTTGGGAGCTGTGAGCAACCTGCCCTAGTTGGGGCTGTCCCTGCTGACTGCAGGGGGGGGGTTGGGCTGGATGACCTTGAGAGGTCTCTTCCCACCCAAACCATGCTCTGATGCTGTGGTGATCATACTGAGGCTTTCATTTCCATATGTGTATACATACATGGGTGTGGATAATTAGAGCATAATTGCAGAGGTAGATATAATTATACAATAATTTGATGCAATTACAATTACAGGGACTGGGATTCTCCTACAAGTAACTCCTCTCCTCCCACTACCATCCCATCTCTCCCTAGCCAAGGCTACATGGCCTTCACAAAGGGCCTGCTAATGAAGAAAACCCCCGCAGTTTAGAATCACAGAATCATTAAGGTTGGGAAAGACCTCCAAGATCATCAGTTTCAGCCTTCAGTTTTATCTGTTAGAGTAGAAACACCACCACAGAACTGGTGTCCTGGATAGGAAATACCCTTAACTACCAGCTCAGTGCATCCCATGGCTGATCACTGAATTCCAGCATGGGAGATTGGAATGGAGCTCTGGAGATCATCCAGTCCAAACCCCCTGCTAAAGAAGGGCACCCAGAGCAGCTTTCCCAGCAGCACAATGTCCAGGGTGGGTTGGAATCTCTCTGGAGAAGGAGACTGCACAAGCTTTCTGGGCAGCCTGCTCCAGGCCTCCAGCAGTCGTGAATTCAAGAAGCTCCTCCTCATGTTCAGGCAGAACTTCTGCTGTCCCACTTTGTGCCCCTTACCCCCTGTCCTGTCGCTGGGCAGCGCTGAACAAAGCCTGGCCCCATCCTCCTGACAGCCACCCTTTGAGTATTGATCAGCACTCAGAAGACCTGGTGATGGACCTGGCAGGGTGTGATCACAGGATCACAGATTACAGGATGTTAGGAGTTAAAAGGGACCTTCATAGATTGGTCCAACCCCCCTGGCAGAGCAGGACCAGACAATCCAGCACAGGTCACACAGGAACACATCCAGACAGGGCTGCAAAGGCTTCAGAGAAGGAGACTCCACAGCCTCTCTGGGCAGCCTGTGCCAGGGCTCTGGCACCCTTACAGTAAAGAAGTTCTTCCTCGTGTTGAGGTGGAACTTCCTGTGCTGTAGTTCATACCCACTGTCCCTTGCCCTATCCCAGGGCACAACTGAGCAGAGTTTGTCCCCTCCCTCTTGACCCCCAGCACTCAAATATTGATAAACATTGATCAGATCCCCTCTCAGTCTTCTCTTCATCAGACCAGACAGCCCCAGGTCCCTCAGCCTCTCCTCAGGGCAGTGCTCCAGCTCCTTCATCCTCTTCATAGCCCTCCCTTGGATTCTCCAGTAGACCCCTGTCCCAGTGTGTCCCCTTGATGTTCTTGACCCTTCAAATGTAGCCTATTCTGCAAGCATGGAGGTCTTCATCTAGCTTGGATTTTGAGAGCAACCATGAATCACAGAATCATAGAATCCCAGAACCTATGACTGGTTTGGGCTGGACAGGACCTTCAAGATCATCCAGTTCCAAGCCAGATAAAGGAGCGCTGAAGAAACAGACTCCACATTTAGTAAGATAATTATACTGAGGACTTCTCCTTGCCACCCCTTCTGGCTGAGCCTGCAGAACAGTCACAGAGCCATAGAACCTATGACTGGTTTGGGCTGGACAGGACCTTCAAGATCATCCAGTTCCAACCCAGATTGAGGAAAGATGAAGAAACAGACTCCACATTTAGTAAGATAATTCTATTGGGGACTTTTTCTTGCCAGCTCTTCTGACTGAGCCTGCAGAGCAGTCACAGAGCCATAGAATCTAAGACTAGTCTGGGCTGGAAGAGACCTTCAAGATCACCCAGTTCCAAACTGGGACACCTCCCACCAGCCGAGGTTGCTCAGGCCTCAGAACACCTCCAGGCAGGGAGCATCCACAGCCTCCCTGGGCAACCTGTCCCAGTGGCTCCTCACCCTCACTGCCAAGAATTTCTTCCTCACACTGAGGACACAAATGGAGTTGTTGTTTGTAAGAGAAGAGAGAGGAGAAGCCAAGCTCGAAACCAAAGGTTACCAGGCAGTGCCTTGGCTCACCAAACACTTCCAGGAACCTCTCAGTTTTTCAGCAGAAGGTGGCTGGAGAAGACCCTTATTTGTCATCATTCTGCAGCCCTCAAAACCAAACTGGATTGAGGGGTTGGGGTTTTCTTTTTTCTAAGTGGCTTTCTTTAGGATTTTTTTTTTCCTTTCTTTTTCAGGCAGGCTGAGAATTTCACTGAGATTTGACTAGGGCAGTGGCACAGTTTGATAGCCAGGATGGTTCTGCTGCTTCTCTGGGGGGTTAATCTCAGCCAGAGCAAGCTCTGGTTGAAATAAAGGCAGTGGAACTGCTTTTCCTTGTGCAAAAATCACAGCACTGCCAAGCAGGCAGTTGCTGCTCTCTGTTTCTAAAGGTGGGCACAACCTGTCCCTTGCTTGGTTGCTTCAATAATTAATGCATCACCCATCTGTATAACCCTTCTTGTGCACCAGGAGATGAGTACCTGAGAGCAAGGCACCAAAGGCACCACGGGCAGTGAAAAATCAGGCCCTTTTTTGTTTATTTACACTTCAAAAGAAATGGTTTTCAGTCTNAGGCAGGGGCTTGCCCAGTGCCTGCCCCCAGCACCAGTGGTGCCATCCTTGCCCTCAGGGGTTGGGTTCCATGTTGGTTTGTGTCTCTATCCTATGGCATTGCTCTTTTCTCCATCCCAGCTGTCTCTTTTCCCCACCCATCAGTCTCTTTTCTTCCCTTTGGGAAAGCAGAGGGCTTCCTGGAGAGCCTCTGGCACCCAGCCAGACACCTTTGGATGCTGCTGACATAGGATACATTCTTAGATCTAGCCCCACCAAAGTAAGATTACTCTTAGATGTCAGCCCATACCTAACCACTAAGGAACATCAGAGCCCACCCCAGAGACCTAAAATGACTCCCATTTTGTTGCTAAAGCAGACAGGACT
Source organism: Ramphastos sulfuratus (assembly GCA_013399055.1). Taxonomy (NCBI): domain Eukaryota; kingdom Metazoa; phylum Chordata; class Aves; order Piciformes; family Ramphastidae; genus Ramphastos; species Ramphastos sulfuratus. Next base: position 82,656 of record WBNM01021978.1, on the reverse strand, counting down.
GGGAAAGGACCCGTCCTGATGCTGAGGTGTGTGGCCTTCTCCTCCAGGCTGGCCACCAGACGGTGCTTGCCTTGCGCCAAGCAGATGGACAGAGAGGTGCTGCAGGAGCAGGCACAGGAGGTACCAGGGTGCTTAGTTCAGCCTCGAGGCTAGCAAGATGCAGGATGCAGGGAGAGGGAGGAGGCAGACAGATGGATGAGGCTGGGAATGAAAACCAGGCAGAACATCTGCCCACAGTAAGCATGGCAGGAAGGCTTTTATGACCTCCTCGCTAGCACCCAGTAGCCAACAGCTTGCACATCACTGAGAGGAATCTCAATCACAAGAGCCTCACACCACACACTTCCCTCCAGCCCGCACCCAGGATGGGAGGGCAGGCAGGCAGAGGCTACAGGTGTGGCACAAAGTGGGCAAACGGAGCAGGAAAGGGCCAGATTCAACTCAGCATCCACCCAAAGCAGCACAACTGCCCCCTGCTAACAGACTGTTCAGCATCTGCCCTGGGCACTCTCACCGTGAAACCCACCAGATTGTTGCTCTGGGAGCTGCATTTGGGTCTGCAGAGTGCTGGAGGTTCAGCAGGTCTCTGGATTTAGCACCTCTGGTCCTGAGGCTCTTCAGCAGCTCAGCATGGCAAGGGCCTCAGTTCTGGATGTCATCAGGAGAATGAATGAGTGGTGCCACTGGCATCATTTGGGTTCTTTCTGGAAGAACAACCTTCCTCTTTCTGAATCAGCAAATACAGCAACATTCACTTCTGGCTTCTGCTCAGCAGAACTGGGATTTATCCCATTTCCCCAGCAAATTCAACCCCCCTCATGGTTCAGTGACACCTTACCCAGAATCACAGACACACCCAGGCTGGCAAAGCCCCTCAGGAGCACCAAGCACANCTTTGCCACCTGGGCACACTGCTGGCTCATACTCAGCTTCTGTCTGTTACAACCCCCAGATCCCTTTCTGCCAGCAGCTCTCCAGCCACACTTGCCCCAAGCCTGTAAAACCCAACCACTGGGCTGTGGGATTGCTGACCAAGAATCCTCTCTGCTTTGGAGACACCTGAGCAGCAACAGGACAGGTCTTGCAAGCTGTCTGTGAGCCACAGGAGACAGAAATCACTGAAAAAAAAGCAAAACGTGGTTCAGGGGCTAGCATGAAAGGGAGTCGGAAGTGTCCTACTTGTGTGGTTGCCCTACTTGTGTAGCTTCTGTTTTTCACTCCTCCATGCTTGGAGGGAGCCTTCTGGAGGTCGAGTCCCCCCCCCAGGGTGCTGCTCTTGTCATTACAGCAAGCTCCCAGCAGCATATCTTGGGTGCTCCAGCCCCAGCTTTTGTCCTATCTCACTACCTCCCACCACAGAGAAAGCTCTCTGGGAGCTGAGACTCAGCAGAGGGATGGGAAGGGCTTTTTTTTCCTGGCTTTCCTTGAGGATCATAGAATGGGTTGTGTTGGAAGGGACCTGAAAGAGAATCTAATTCCAAGCCTTCTGCTGTGGGCAGGGACAAAGAAGAGGTCCCTCCAGGCAAAGCTTCTACTGCTCTACACACAACATCTATTCAAGAGCTGCTGCACTCTGAGCAAGTTGCTCTGGTCGGGAACGTCCCTGGTGACTGCAGGGGGCTGGGACTGGATGACCTTGAAAGGTCCCTTCCAAGCCAATGTATTCTATGATTCTACAGTACAGAGACATCTGAAGGTATTTAAGCTAAATACTCACAGAATCACAGAACTAAATAGGTTGGAAAAGACCTCTGAGATCATCCAGTCCAACCTAGCACCTAACACCTTCTAATTCACTAACCCATGGCACTAAGTACCCCATCCAGACTCCTTTTAAACACCTCCAGAGATGATGACTCCACCTCCCCAGGCAGCCCATTCCAATGCCAATCACTCTTGATGGGAAGAACTTCTTCCTAACATCCAGCCTGAACCTGCTTTACCCCCAGCTCCCTCAGCCTCTCCTCACAGGGCTGTGCTCCAGGCCCCTCACCAGCCTTGGTGCCCTTCCCTGGACACCTTCCAGCACCTCAACATCTCTTTTGAATTGAGTGGCCCAGAACTGGACACAGTACCTCTTTTTTTGAACCAAAGAACCTTCACTTACATCCCAGCAGATGCCTAAGTGCAGCCTGGGAAGGACACAGAAGCCGGTGTCCAGATCGCACCTCCCTGAAGAGAAACCTCCTGCTGGAAGGTAATGCCCTGGCTGAGCAGGGGAGCCTGGAAAGCCAAAGAGCTGCCTTTTCAAGAACAGAACACTGAAGGGCTCTTTCACTTCTGTGTCAGAAGCAAAAAAGAAAACACCAAAGGGTCCTGCAGCAGCTGGAAACCACAGCCCACAAGCCAGTGACTACTGCAGGGATGGAAAGCACAGAGTCAGCCTGGAAACCCAGGCAGTGCTGCTCAGCCAGACTGAGGCAGGCTGCAGAGCCACCAACGACCTGCTTATGGGAAACAAATGGCAATTCAAATAAAAAGAATCTGAAAACACAGCCTGGAAAGCTCCTGATTCATCCTGCTCCCAGCAGCAAACTTCCCACTGACCCCACAGGAGAGCAGAGGCATGGGCAAGTCTGCTCCAGCTTTTCTGGCCAGGCTGAGAGTGAAAAGTGTGGCAGGGGAGGGTCAGGTTGGAGATTAGGAAGAATTTCTTTGCTGCCAGAGTGGTCAGGGATTGGCACAGGCTGCCCAGGGAGGTGGTGGAGGTGTTCAAGCAACCTGTGGCCATGGCACTTGTGGCCATGGTTTAATGGCCATGGTGTGGGGTTGCAGGTTGGACTGGATGATCTCAGAGGGCTTTCCCAACCCAAACAATTCTGTGATCCTATGACCTTAAATCAGGGCATTCCACAGCAGGATGCACACAGCTTGAGGATGACTTTAGCTCCCAACAGGAGCCTAGCCTGAAACCTCTCCCTTCAAAACACAGCTCTGCTCCAGAGGCTCTGGGAAGATGCTGCTTAGGGGCAAGGTCAATCCTGGCTGAGCAGTCCCCAAACCTGGACCTTCCTTAGGAGGAGAGCCTGAGGGAGCTGAGGCTGTGCCCCTTGCAGAGGAGCCTGAGGGCTGCCCTCAGTCATGGTGATCAGTGTGTGCAGGGTGAGTGGCAGGAGGCTGGAGCCAGCTCTGCTGGGTGATGCCCAATGCCAGCACAAGGACAATGGTGGAAGCTGAGGCAGAGGAAGTTCCATGGAAACATGAGGAGGAATTTTTTTCCCTGTGAGGGTGACAGAAGCCTGGAACAGGCTGCCCAGGGGGGTTGTGGAGTCTCCCTCTCTGGAGATACTCAAGACTCACCTGGATGTGTTCCTGTGTGATCTGCTCTGGGAGATCCTGCTCTGGCAGGGAGCTTGGACTGCGTGAGCTTTGGAGGTCCCTTCCAGCCCCTGACACTGTGAGTCTCTGGTTCTAGCAGCACTGTCAGCAGCACAAGGTGGGAAATGCAGGAAGGGCTCTTCCTGCAGGCAGCCTGGGCTGGGGCTGGACAACCCTCAGCAGGAAGAAATTGTTCCTCAGTTCCAACCTAAACCTCCCCTGGGGTAACTTGAGGCCATTTCCTCTTGTCCTATCAGTTGTTCCTGGGGAGAAGAGCCAAACCCTCACCTGGCTCCAACCTCCTTTCAGGGAGCTGCAGAGAGCAATTAGGTCTGCCCTCAGCCTCCTCCTTTCCAGGTTCTCTCAGCTGCTCTTTCCCAGCCCTGTTCTCCAGACCCTTCCCCAGCTTCATTGCCCTTCTCTGGACCTACTCTAGATTCCAAACCCACCTGGATGTTGTGATCCTGTGTACCCTGCTCCTGATGACCCTGCTTCAGCAGGTGGATTGCACTAGATGATCTCCAGAGCTCCCTTCCAACACCCAACCCCATGCACCCCCTGCCTCTGGGATTCTGTGAGTGGATCTGCAGCAAATTCCATCAGCTGCTAACACTTTTGAGCCTTTCTGTCCCCCCCGGAGGCAGATGGTGCCGTGCAGGCAGCTCAGTGCGACAGCAGAGCCTTGGGCTCAGCTGCCAGAAACCACAACCACTCACTCACAGCTTGGCCTTTTCACAGCTCCAGAACCAAGCCAAACAAGGCAGACCTTGCCCACCACTTCTCCCCACAGCCAGCCTGCAAATCAGCCCCAAGCATAACTGACCCCCCCCACCCACCACCACTCCCAGCCAGCTGTGACATGTCCCTGCCCAGCGCTGCCCAGCCCAGCTGCACCCGACCTCAGCCTCCTGCCTTTGCCAGGAGCTGCCAGGCACCAGCATCAGCACCCACCAACAGCTGAGACAGAGTGGTGGGACACCCACCAACAGCTCCCCCCCCACTTCATCTCAAAAGCCTCATTTTCAGCTCTGAGCTCTGTGCCAGGCTGCCAGCACCTCTGCTGGGTGATGCCCAATGCCAGCACAAGGACAATGGTGGAAGCTGAGGCAGAGGAAGTTCCATGGAAACATGAGGAGGAATTTTTTTCCCTGTGAGGGTGACAGTAGCCTGGAACAGGTTGCCCAGGGGGGGCTGTGGAGTGGGTAGTGTAGTCTCTCTGGAGATATTCAAGAGCTGCCTGGATGCGTTCTGGGGTTTAGTGGCTGTGGTGGTGTGGGGTTGAGGGTTGGACTGGATGATCTTAAGGGGCTTGGGCAACCCAAAGCATTCCATGGGTCTGTGGTTGTGTGTGATAGGAATTCATGCTGAAATAGGTGAGGATTACAGCAACCAAATCAACACAACCCAAATTTTGTGGCAGGTCCTCAGGAATATTGATGAGTGGTATCTCCTCGCTATCATTTTTAATAATAGCAAATGAAAAATCAGAGCTTATCTATGGGTGATTAAAAATCTTCTGAGTAATTCTTCCTTCTCTGTGAGCTTTTTGCATGCTGTGTGGAAAGGGAATGGAATCATTGCATGGTTTGGGTTGGAAGGGACCTCTCAAGGTCATCTTATCCAACCCCCCTTCAGTCATAAGGGACAGCCCAACTAGAGCAGGCTGCTCACAGCCCCAGAGAAGCTGACCTGCAATGGTTCCAAGGATGGAGCAGCTCCCACCTCTCTGGGCAACCTGGGACAGGCTCTCACCACCCTCAGCTTCAGAACATTTCTCCCTCCTCTCCAGCCTGAATCTCCTTTCAGCTCAAACCATCCCCGCCTTGTCCTGTCCCAACAGGCCCTGCTCAAAAGTCTGTCCCCAGCTTTCTGCTCAGCTCCTTTAAGCACTGCAAGGCCACCAGAAGGTCTCCCTGGAGCCTTCTCATCTCCAGGCTGCCCAAGCCCAACTCTCTCAGCCTGGCCTCACAGCAGAGCCCTTCCAGCCCTGCCAGCATTGCTGTGGCCTCCTCTGGCCCTGTCTGTGCTGTGCTGAGGACTCCAGAGCTGCCCCAGCACTGAAGGGGGAGCTCAGCAGAGCAGAGCAGAGGGGCAGAATCCCCTCCCTGCCCCTGCTGCCCACACTGCTGGGATCAGCCCAGGACACAGCTGGCTCTGGTGTGGCAGCAGTCGGTGCTGTCTCATGTCCAGCTTTGCACCCCCCAGGACCCCCAAATCCTTTTCCTCAGGGCTACTCTCCAAGCCCTTCCATCCCCAGCCTGTACATGACCTTGCACTTAGAAACAAAGAATCATCTCAATCGGAAGAGACCTTTAAGATCATCCAGCCCATCCCTTACCCCAGCAGTGCCAGCTCACCACTGAACCATGGCCCACAGCACCACAGCTGCACAGCTCTGAAACCCTTCCAGGTATGGGGACTCCAGCACTGCCCTGGGCAGCCTGGGTTAGGGTTTGACAATCCTGGACAGGAAGAAATTGTTCCTTACATCCGACCTAAAGCTTCCCTGGTGCAGCCTGAGGCCATTTGCTCTTGTCCTGTCACTTATTGCTTGGAAGAAGAGCTCAATTTTCACCTAACTCCAACCTTCTTTCAGGGACTAAGAGAGAGGCAGAAGCTCTCCCCTCAGCCTCCTTTTCTCCAGGCTGAACAAGCCCAGCTCCCTCAGCTGCTCCTCACCAGAACCTTCACCAACTTTGTTGCCCTCCTCTGAACCCACTCCAGCCCTCGATGTCCTTCTTGGAGTGAGGGACCCAAACCTGACCCTAGGATCCAAAGTGTGGCCTCAACAGTGCCCGGAACAGGAGGGGCAATCCCAGTCCTGGTCCTGCTGGCCACACCACTGCTGATCCAGGCCAGGATGCTGGTGGCCGCCTCGGCCCCCATGTGGTTGCTGACCAAGCACTTCCATCCCCCCCAGTGCCCAGCTCTGTCCCGCAGCACCCTCAGGCTCTGTCAACCCCGCGAAGCTCCATCCCCCCCGCCTCCCTCGGTGCCGGGCTGCTCGGGCTGCCCAGCGCTGCCCGGGCCGCTCCTGGAAAAGGGAAGGGGAAGAAAGGGAAGCCCCGCACCCTGCGGTCCTCTATAAAAGCCGCCGAGGTGCCGCCACCGGCAGCATCCCTGACCCGGCAGCGGCATGGAGCGGAGCGGTGCCGGCAGCAGCGGCAGCCGCGGGCAGGCAGCGCCTCACCGTGCCCGGCCCCGGCTCTGCAGGCGCCAGCGGCCAGGGGGCTGCCGGCTGCTGTCCCTGCTCTGCCTGGCGCTGGCGCTACCGACCCCCGCCCGGGCACTGCCGCGACCCCGGCCCAGCCCGGCCCCTGAGCTGAGCCGCTCCCGGGAGCTGCTGGAAGCTGCCAACGCCTCCCTCCTGTGGCTGAAGGTCTGCCGGGGCTCGGGTGGGCAGGGGGGGAGCGAAGGGGCGGTGGTGGGGCTCAGGTGCGTGGGGGTGGGTTTGGGGAGGATGGTTGGTACCCAAGGGGGAAGTGACGGCAAAGTGAGGGTACCCGGGAGGGTGCTGACCTGTTAGAGATGGTACCCAGGGAGTCAGGGACAGGACAGTGGTGGTACTCAGGAGTGTGGTGAGGGGTTGGAGATGGTACCTGTGGGCAGTGATGGGACAGTGGTGGTACCAGGTACCTGGTGATGGATTGGGGAGGACAGTTGGTACCCAGGAAGGTGGTGATGATATCCAGGTGGTAACCTCCTGGTGACGGCTTCAAGAAGATGGTTTCCACTCAGGAAGGTGATGATGCTACCCAAGTGGTACCTTCCTGGTGATTGGTTGGTGAGGGTACCAAGCCAAGCAGGAATGGGCCAGGGATGGGCTAGGAAGGCAGGCACAGGACAGCAATGCGAGCCAGGAAGGGAGGGATAAGACAGGGATAGAAGGCAGAGATAGGACAGGGAGGATAGCCAGGAAGGGAAGGATAGGACATGAATAGAAGGCAGGGATAGGACAAAGATGGTAGCCAGGAAGCGAGGGATGGGACAGGAAAGGTAGCCAGGAAGGGAAGGATAGGACATGGGTAGAAGGCAGGGATAGGACAGGGTGGTAGTGAGGAAGGCAGGGATAGGACAGGGAAGGTAGCCAGGAAGGCAGGGGTAGGACAGTGAGGATACTGAGGGAGGCAGCACTAGTACCTGGGTAGGAGCTGATGGGTTGGTGGTGGTACCCAGGAGGGCAGTGATGAGACAGTGATGGTACCCAGGCAGGAGGTGATGGAGTGGTAATGATACTGGTCCAGGCAGTGATGAAGCNTGTTGGAGTGGGTCCAGAGGAGGCCACCAAGATGCTGAGAGGGCTGCAGCAGCTCTGCTGTGAGGACAGGCTGAGAGAGTTGGGGCTGTGCAGCCTGGAGAAGAGAAGGCTTCCAGGAGACCTTGGAGTGGCCTTCCAGTATCTGAAGGGGGCTACAGGAAGACAGGGGAGGGACTATTGACAAGGTCTTGCAGTGACAGGACAAAGGGCAGTGGGTTTAAACTGGCTGAGGGGAGATTTAGACTGGATGTTAGGAGGAAGTTGTTTGCAGTGAGGGTGGTGAGACACTGGCACAGGTTGCCCAGGGGAGGTTGTGGCTGCTCCCTCCCTGGAGGTGTTCAAGGCCAGGTTGGACAAGGCCCTGAGTGACCTGTGCTAGTGGGAGGTGTCCCTGCCTATGGCAGGGGGTTGGAACTAGATGAGCTTTGAGGTCCCTTCCAACCTTACCATTCTATGGTTCTATGACTTTTGTTTTTCCTGCTAAAACTCCCTGTTGCCATTGTGAGTCCCATCTGAGAGAAGCAGAAAAGCCCCCACCCCTGAGAGGTGCCTCATTCCCTCACTGACACTGGGCCAGCCAGCCCTCTCAAGAGTCTGAGTGGATGCCATCATTTCGTCTTCACTTTCTAAGAGAGGTTTTTTTACATTTAAAACCATCATATATGCAAAGCCCTCGGTAGGTTAAAAGCCTGGGAGAATNGTGGTACCTTCCTGGTGATTGGTTGGTGAGGGTACCAAGCCAAGCAGGAATGGGCCAGGGATGGGCTAGGAAGGCAGGCACAGGACAGCAATGCGAGCCAGGAAGGGAGGGATAAGACAGGGATAGAAGGCAGAGATAGGACAGGGAGGATAGCCAGGAAGGGAAGGATAGGACATGAATAGAAGGCAGGGATAGGACAAAGATGGTAGCCAGGAAGCGAGGGATGGGACAGGAAAGGTAGCCAGGAAGGGAAGGATAGGACATGGGTAGAAGGCAGGGATAGGACAGGGTGGTAGTGAGGAAGGCAGGGATAGGACAGGGAAGGTAGCCAGGAAGGCAGGGGTAGGACAGTGAGGATACTGAGGGAGGCAGCACTAGTACCTGGGTAGGAGCTGATGGGTTGGTGGTGGTACCCAGGAGGGCAGTGATGAGACAGTGATGGTACCCAGGCAGGAGGTGATGGAGTGGTAATGATACTGGTCCAGGCAGTGATGAAGCAGCCATGGTGCTGAGCCAGCAGGTGGTGAAGCAGTGGTGGAACCTAGGCAGGAATTGATGGGGCAGTGATGGGTTGCTGACGGTACCCAAGAGGTTGGATACTCTCTGTTGCCTCCCTCTAAGACTCTATACCTGGTCTGTGTTTTCATGCCTCCCCTGACCTGGTGTTCAGACCTCACAAACCTGCACATCACCAAGGCACCAGCAGCTGGGCTGAGCACTCTCAGCTTTTGAAGCCTTTCCCCAGGGCCCTGCAGTGCTGACTCAGCAAATACTTGCTCATAACTTGGTCACATTCATCTGCTGCTGTTGCGGCTGCTTTGGTGTTGAAGCTTGTTCCCACCATAAAGCCCCACCCTGTCAGCAGTGCCCAGGGAAGTACTGTGTGCAGTTCTGGAGCCCCCAGCACAGGAAGGACATGGAACTGTTGGAGTGGGTCCAGAGGAGGCCACCAAGATGCTGAGAGGGCTGCAGCAGCTCTGCTGTGAGGACAGGCTGAGAGAGTTGGGGCTGTGCAGCCTGGAGAAGAGAAGGCTTCCAGGAGACCTTGGAGTGGCCTTCCAGTATCTGAAGGGGGCTACAGGAAGACAGGGGAGGGACTATTGACAAGGTCTTGCAGTGACAGGACAAAGGGCAGTGGGTTTAAACTGGCTGAGGGGAGATTTAGACTGGATGTTAGGAGGAAGTTGTTTGCAGTGAGGGTGGTGAGACACTGGCACAGGTTGCCCAGGGGAGGTTGTGGCTGCTCCCTCCCTGGAGGTGTTCAAGGCCAGGTTGGACAAGGCCCTGAGTGACCTGTGCTAGTGGGAGGTGTCCCTGCCTATGGCAGGGGGTTGGAACTAGATGAGCTTTGAGGTCCCTTCCAACCTTACCATTCTATGGTTCTATGACTTTTGTTTTTCCTGCTAAAACTCCCTGTTGCCATTGTGAGTCCCATCTGAGAGAAGCAGAAAAGCCCCCACCCCTGAGAGGTGCCTCATTCCCTCACTGACACTGGGCCAGCCAGCCCTCTCAAGAGTCTGAGTGGATGCCATCATTTCGTCTTCACTTTCTAAGAGAGGTTTTTTTACATTTAAAACCATCATATATGCAAAGCCCTCGGTAGGTTAAAAGCCTGGGAGAATAATCTGACCTAGTGTGAGGTGTCCCTGCCCATGGCAGGGGAGTTGGAACCAGGATGATCCTTGAGGGCCCTTCCAGCCCTGACAATTCTATGATTTAAAGCCAGACCTGATGATCTCGAGGGTCTATTCCAACCAAAATGATTCCAGGATTCTATCTAATACCTGGGCAAAGCCTGAGCTTATTCCCATTACATGTAACCACCACCTCCTTTTACCCCCTTTCCAACACAGGAGGTTAACCCCCTGGGCTTTGAATGTACCCTTGAAGAAGTGGACCCTGAAGACATCACCAAGAAGCAAATTAACACTCTCAAAGCCTGCATAGCTCAGGACCCAGAGGTAAATTTAAAAAAAAAAAAAAATTAAAAAATTTAAAAAAGAAGAAGAAGAAATTAAAGTATCTATGGACATATCTGAAGTTTCAGCATCATATTTTTGTGGTACAGCCCCAGAATTCACACTTCCACAAAATCATCTTCATGTCTCATTTCTTCTTTGACTTGCAGACTGGAAACTGCCCAGAACTGGAAAGACCTACTTTTGATCCGGTAAGTAGCATCCGAGAGAGCTCCTCCCGTGCCTTGGTCTGTGTTTACAGCTCTTAACTCCCATCCCTTTCTGCTTTATGCCTTTTGCAGAGCCACTGCCTGCAGGGCATCTATGAGGACCTGAATGCCTACAGGGCAGAGCTGAAGAACCTCAGCGATCGAAAGATGCCGGCAGCCGTTGATAAGATGATGAGAGTAGGTGCTGCTGTCCTTCCTTTCTGCTCTTTGAGGTTCCACCAGGCCAAGTGTGGGGTCCTGCACTTGGTCACAACAACCCCATGAGTGCTCCAGGCTTGGGGTAGAGAGGCTGGAAACTGGCCAGTGGAAAAGGACCCGTGGAGGNCAATGAGGTCTGCCCTGAGCCTCCTCTTGTGCAGGCTGCACACCCCCAGCTCCCTCAGCCTCTCCTCACAGGGTTGTGCTCCAGGCCCCTCACCAGCCTTGCTGCCCTTCTCTGGACAGTACTTCGTGGGGTTCCTTGACATTTGTGTTCCAGCCTTTGGAGCTCTCAGGTTACACTTCTGGATCTCTAGGAGATCAGTTGCATGGTGTTCCCAAAGCACCAAACACTCCACTGGAATTTGTCTCCACTCTTTTATTTACTCAGCTGCAAGTTGTCAGAACTAGAAACTCATTTATATTTAACTTATTTATAACAATTTATTTAATGAGGACCTTTCTTATTTATTCTATTTATTGCCTAAGAAAGTGAAAGNTGGCCAGCAGGAGCAAGGCAGGCATTATGCCCCTGGAGTGGGCACTGATGAGGCCACAATTCAAATCCTGCCATCAGTTTTGGGCCCTTCACTCCAAGAAGGACATTGAGGAGCTGGAGCTGGTCCAGAGAAGGGTAACAAAGCTGGGGAAGGGTCTGGAGAACAGGGCTGGGGAGGAGCAGCTGAAGGACCTGGGGGTGTTCAGCCTGAAGGAAAGGAGGCTGAGGGGAGACCTTATGGCTCTCCCTTAGTTCCTGGAAGGAAGTTGGAGCCAGGTAGGGGTTGGTCCTTTCTCCCAGGGAACAAATGATAGGAGAAGAGAAAATGGCCTCAAGTTACCGCAGGGAAGTTTAGGTTGAACATGAAGAACAGTTTTGTCATGGAAAGAGTTGTCCCTGCAAGGAGGTTGGAGCCAGCTGAGGGTTGGCCTCTTGACTAAATCCATCAGATTTGTCGCTTAGCAGAACACATCCTAGCTTCTAAGCCTTGCCACTCACCGCTCAGGTGGTGGAAAGCCTCAAGAAGCTTAGTTTCCTCCACTCCCTGGGGTGATTTCTAACTCCTGTGCCTCTCCCTAGGCCCTGAAGCCCGGAAGCAGCAGCAGCAGCAACAGCAGCAGCAGCATCACCCCACAGCCACCAGTGAGCGCAGGGCTGATGTCCTTCAAGGAGAGGATGAAGCTCTGCAGCATCCTTCAGGCCTTCCAAATCCGCTCGGTCACCATCAACAGGCTGATGAACTACCTGAGCTCTCCAGAGAGCTCCCTGTGAGGCCCAGGACCGTGGGCAGGTGTTTGACCTGTGGAGCAAAAGAATGGTAGAGTCACTGTGGAGATGTTTGGAGGCTTTGGGGAACCCAGCACCTAACTCATCATAGAATCTCAGAATCACAGAATCATAGAATTACAGAATGATAGAATCGCAGAATCTCAGAATGATAGAATCATAGAATCACAGAATGATAGACTCACAGAATCTCAGAATCATAGAATCACAGAATCTCAGAATCATAGAATCATAAAATCACAGAATCAAGTAGGTTGGAAGAGACCTCCAAGCTCACCCAGCCCAACCTAGCATCCAGCCCTGGCCAATCAACCAGACCGTGGCACTAAGTGCCCCATCCAGGCTTTGCTTGAATGCCTCCAGGGATGGGGACTCCATCACCTCCCTGGGCAGCCCATTCCAATGCCAATCACTCTCTCTGCCAAGAACTTCCTCCTAACATCCAGCCTGAACCTGCCCTGGCACAGCTTGAGGCTGTGTCCTCTCCTTCTGTCCCTGGGTGCCTGGCAGCAGAGCCCAACCCCACCTGGCTACAACCTCCCTTCAGGTAGCTGCAGAGAGCAATGAGGTCTGCCCTGAGCCTCCTCTTGTGCAGGCTGCACACCCCCAGCTCCCTCAGCCTCTCCTCACAGGGCTGTGCTCCAGGCCCCTCACCAGCCTTGCTGCCCTTCTCTGGACAGTACTTCGTGGGGTTCCTTGACATTTGTGTTCCAGCCTTTGGAGCTCTCAGGTTACACTTCTGGATCTCTAGGAGATCAGTTGCATGGTGTTCCCAAAGCACCAAACACTCCACTGGAATTTGTCTCCACTCTTTTATTTACTCAGCTGCAAGTTGTCAGAACTAGAAACTCATTTATATTTAACTTATTTATAACAATTTATTTAATGAGGACCTTTCTTATTTATTCTATTTATTGCCTAAGAAAGTGAAAGTTTTCATTAAAAAAAACCCAAACAAACACCAAAAACCTTGGTGGTGACTTTTTGCTCTTCTTTGAGATATAAAAACGGTTCCACAGAACCATGGAACGGTTTTGGTTGGAAGAGACCTTTAAGGTCATCAAGTTCAGCTATTAACCAGGCACTGCCAGGGCACCACTAAACCCTGGCCCTCAGCACCACATCTACACAGCTTCAAAGTCCCTCCAGGAGTGGGGACTCCATCAGCGGCCTTGGCAGCCTGGGCCAGGGCTTGAAAACCCTCAGGGGGAAGAAATTGTTCCTCATGTCCAACCTAAACCTCCCCTAGGGCAACTTGAGGCCATTTCCTCTTGTCCCATCACTTGTTCCTTGGGAGAAGGGACTGATGCCCACCTGGCTCCAGCCTCCTTTCAGGTAGCTGTAGAGAACCAGAAGGTCTCTCCTCAGCCTCCTCTTCTCCAGGCTGAACACCCCCAGCTCCCTCAGCTGCTCCTCCCAAGACTTGTGAGATCCAGAGATGTCATACCAAGTGTACCTTAAAATGCTTTGACCATGCTGATGTGTAGAAATGCTCCACAGCACCACTCAGCACTGGCAGCCCACTGTTGAACCCTCTTTCATTACTTACCTCAGACATCTCTCATGGCTCCGCTCCCAAATTCAGCACCCAAAGCAACCTGCTCAGTTCCATCCTCAGCTCCAGGCACTTTCCAGCTGGTTGCAGGTCCTGGGGTGAAATTGTGGTCCCACCAAGATCAGTGGCTGGATGCTTTGGTTTCAGGGAGGCAGAGAGCCATGCTGAGCTCAGGAGGGCAGGAGTTGTGCTGGGATGATTCTCTCCCCAGTTCCTGTTGCAGAAAGTAAGCCAGCCCAGGTGAAGGTGTCCATCCCTCTGCTGCAGCCAGCGCAGAAGTCGCAAGGGAGCTGGGAAAGGTCACAGAACCTTAGAGGTCGGAAGGAAACTCCCAGAGATCATCCAGTCCAGCCCTTACCCCAGCAGTGCCAGCTCACCACTGAACCATGGCCCTCAGCACCACAGCTGCACAGCTCTGAAACCCTTCCAGGCATGGGGACTCCAGCACTGCCCTGGGCAGCCTGGGTTAGGGTTTGACAATCCTGGACAGGAAGAAATTGTTCCTTACATCTGACCTAAAGCTTCCCTGGTGCAGCCTGAGGCCATTTGCTCTTGTCCTGTCACTTATTGCTTGGAAGAAGAGCTCAATTTTCACCTAACTCCAACCTTCTTTCATGGACTGAGAGAGAGGCAGAAGCTCTCCCCTCAGCCTCCTTTTCTCCAGGCTGAACAAGCTCTGTTCTTTGAGGACTGCTCAGCAACCTCCTTTGAAGGGGGGGCTGGTGGCACCTCCATGTGTTTCAGATGCCAAGGGCACAGCTGCTTTCCACATCCTCCCCAAGTCCTGGTGTTACCTACACACCACAACAGCCCTTAACATCTGGCCTTCTAAATTCCCACTACTTCAACTAGGCCATGGTCCCTGCTCTTAGACCATCCTACACTGCAGACCAAGTTGTAAGCTAAGAGCAACCTCATCCCTCAGTGCAAGCTTTAACTACTTCTGCTTGCAAGAACTGGACAGAGCCCACCTGAAGACCACAGAAATACAATATGTGTATATATATATATATATATATAAAACTTTTTTTTTTTTTAAATCAACCTTCTTCCTTTTGATCTTAACATTGAAGACCTCATCATCTCTTCTCACCATCTGCCACCCTGTCCAGATGCCCTCATTATTACAAAAAACCCAAAACCAAAACACTTTATTTCCAGCTTCTGATCAGAGATTCTCCCTAGAGCTTTATTGGGTAGGTACAGATCCCTCTGATGGCATTTTCATGGAGTGATGAAGCTTGGAAAACACCTCTGAGNTTCTCCAGGCTGAACAAGCTCTGTTCTTTGAGGACTGCTCAGCAACCTCCTTTGAAGGGGGGGCTGGTGGCACCTCCATGTGTTTCAGATGCCAAGGGCTCCCTCGCTTTCCACATCCTCTCTGCTCCTCCCCAAGTCCTGGTGTTACCTACACACCACAACAGCCCTTAACATCTGGCCTTCTAAATTCCCACTACTTCAACTAGGCCATGGTCCCTGCTCTTAGACCATCCTACACTGCAGACCAAGTTGTAAGCTAAGAGCAACCTCATCCCTCAGTGCAAGCTTTAACTACTTCTGCTTGCAAGAACTGGACAGAGCCCACCTGAAGACCACAGAAATACAATATGTGTATATATATATATATATATATAAAACTTTTTTTTTTTTTAAATCAACCTTCTTCTTTTTGTTCTTAACATTGAAGACCTCATCATCTCTTCTCACCATCTGCCACCCTGTCCAGATGCCCTCATTATTACAAAAAACCCAAAACCAAAACACTTTATTTCCAGCTTCTGATCAGAGATTCTCCCTAGAGCTTTATTGGGTAGGTACAGATCCCTCTGATGGCATTTTCATGGAGTGATGAAGCTTGGAAAACACCTCTGAGAAGATCATCGAGTCCAACCGTCCACCCAACACCACCATGGCCACTACAGCGTGGCTCAATGTGTCTCTTGAAGCCCTCCAGAGGTGGAATTCCCCACTTCCTTGGGCAGCCTGTTCCTGGTTTCCCCCTCTGGTCACAGAGAGAAGAGCCCACAGGAAGATTACCTGAGAGTGGAGCACGCCCATGGCACCTCCCTGCCTCCCACAGCTGCTTTCCCTCAGCTGAAGGTCCTGGGTACCAACACGGCCTTGTTCCTCAACCATCTCCTGGGATGTGTGCAGCAGTGGAACACCAAGGGCTTGAGGAGGGCAGACTGACACTGGAGATGAGGAAGAAATTCTTTCCAGTGAGGGTGGTGAGACACTGGCACAGGTTGCCCAGGGAGGTCATGGATGCCCCCTCCCTGGAGGTGTTCAAGGGCAGGTTGGACGAGGCCTTGAGCAATCTGGGCTCGTGGGAGGTGTCCCAGTTTGGAACTGGGTGATCTTGAAGGTCCCTTCCAATCCAAACCAGTCTTTGATTCTATGGTTCTATGACTGTTCTGCAGGCTCAGCCAGAAGAGGTGGCAAGGAGAAGTCCCCAGTGTAATCATCTTACTAAATGGGGAGTCTGTTTCTTCAGCTCTGGTTTGGAACTGGATGATCTTTAAGGTCCCTTCCAACCCAAAACTACCCTATGAAATAAAAGGACTGGAAAGATGGCCCAGAAGATACAACATCCATTCAACACTTCCTCCAAGAGCTGAAATGAAAACCAAATCTCAACAAGACAGTGCCAACATTTCCTTTTTAATCCTGATTTCTTTAAAGTGGCCTTTTGCTTTCCAACACACAGACAGAGGAAGATGGTCAACAGAATCCCGTTTCTGGAAAACCAAGATACTCTCCTGTGTCAGAGCTGCCTGCTGCAAATCTCAGCCTTGAGGGCTACAAAGATGATGAGACCAAATTATCTCTCCTGAGGACTTGCAGAGAAGAACAAGAAATTTACTCTTCCCTAGTGAGGCCACAGCTGGAGATCTGGGGCCAGTTCTGGGCTCCCCACTTAAAGAGAGACAGGAAACTGCTGGAGAGAGTCCAGGGGAGCCTACAGAGCTGCTGAGGGGCCTGGAGCAGCTCTGTGAGGAGGAAAGGCTGAGAGCCTGCAGAAGAGCAGCCCCAGAGGGCAGCTGAGCAATGCTCGGCAAGAGCTAAAGGAGTTGTTGGGGGCAGGAGGCTGGGGCCAGGCTGTTGTCAGTGGTGCCCAGGGACAGGACAAGGGGCAAAGGGCACAAATGGGAACCCAAGAGGTTCCCCCTGAAAAGGAGGAGAAAGTTGTTTGTTGTGAGGGTGCTGGAGGCCTGGAGTAGGCTGTGCAGAGAGGTTGTGGAGTCTCCTTGTCTGGAGAGCTTCCAAACCCCCATGGCACTGTGCTGCTGGGCAAGCTGCTGTGGGTGCCCTGCTTTAGCAGGAGGGTTAGACTGGATGATTTCCCTAGAGGTCTCTCTCAACCTCCACCATGCTGGAATGCTTTCCAAACCCTTTCCAGTTCTGTAGCAGACACGTTGCTGATGGAGCAACACACCAGAGGTTGTGGCTTCTCCCCCTGGAGTTGCAAGCACCTGATTCCAGTCCAGATAAAAATCAGTCCAGTAAAAAATAAAAAGTATAAAAGGTTTATAGTCCAAACAGAAATATAAAAGTAAAAAATAAAACAGAATAATAAAAAAAACCCCCTAACATACAGCATAGAAAATTATCTCAGAAAAATTGAGACAGACTATACAGAACAGAGGCAAAGAAGAATTATTCCCAGGGAACATCCAAAGCTGCCTGCTGGAGTTCTTAGTGGTGATCCCATGTTTAGGAAACAGACCCACAGTTCTGTGCAGTCATTGTGTAGATCAAGAGTGATGCCAGAGGGGAATTTACCTGCAAACTTAGGGTTGCTCTTCCCTGAATAATCTGTGCCTGACACCAAGCACCTCATGATTCTGGCAGTTCAGTCGTTGCTTCTTTCACGTTTCAAGGTGAAAGTTTCCATCTGAACTTTTTCTCCCCGCTTTTTCCCTCATGGAAATAAAACCATTCCTAGATAACCACCGGGTGCCCGAGCCAGGCAAAGTGGTTTCCTCCAGTGTTCATCTCCTCTAGGTGTGGCTCAGACCAGACCAAAGTGGGTGCTGAGCTTCTTCAGACCCAAAGCTCGGCACTGCTGGCCGTCAGTGACAGATCCACTGCACGAGTCTTTGATCCTAAAAGTCTTGGGTGTGCCTAGTTACACACCAAATTTCATTCACATTTCTTGCCTAAAATCTTCTGCTGAGTGGTGATGTCTCACATCTTCCATCCTGAAGGTCAGTCAGCTCCCAGGGAAGTGGCTGGAGAAGGGCACCTAGTTGAGAAAGCTGCCATCACCCTCCTCCTAGCGTGGCTGTGCCAACTCAGCAGCGAGCAGAGAACCCTGCAGAGAGGAAGAGGCACAAACACACAAGGGTTGTCTGAGCTCCAGGGGTTATTGGAATGTTCACTANAGTGAACTCCTAAACCATCACAATAATAAACATATTAAAATACCAAACAGGTAGCTCAAGGCTACAGGCAGAGAAGTTTGTGGTGGTTGGACGAGGGAGGGAGGGAGCACCAACAGCTCTCTATGTTTGGGAACCAGTTTAGCTTTAGGGAGAATGAAGGAAAGAACAAAGTTTTGCCTGTTCCAGGCATCTGGGTTTTGAGGAAAGTTCTCCTTGGCTGGCTGAGCTCTCAGCTCACTGAGCAACTTCGGTTGGCAGAAGCTGAACCGAACACGAGGTTGAGAAGTGAGTGGGAGCCGCAGCGAGGAAATGCATGCACACATGGGTCTGCAGGATGGAACCACTGAGTCACCCACCAGGGGAAGGTGTCAGTTCCTGAAACACACAAAAGGCTCAAAATACCTCTTCTTAGGACTTGCAGAGAAGAACAAGAAATTCACTCTGCACTAACAAGGCCACAGCTGGAGGAATGGGTCCAGTTCTGGGCTCCCCAGTTCAGGAGAGACAGGGAACTGCTGGGCAGAGTGCAGGGGAGGCTGCAGACATGCTGAGGGGCCTGGAGCAGCTCTGTGAGGAGCAAAGGCTAATGAGCTCTTTGGGTCCCAACCCCTGACACCCTGTGAGCCTGTGAACTTTGGGCTCTGTAGGAATACAAGCAGGAGGTTCCTGGTGAACTTTCTCATGTGAACTCTTAGGCTACCTCTGAAGCACTCTGATGGCACCAAAGCAACCCAGCCCTGAGGCAATACCTTGCAGAGTCTGCAGGATCTCATAGGATGCTTTTTCACGGAGACTTCCATACAGAGCTTCTGCTGTGCCCTTGCTTTGTTCTCTGTCTCTCCACTTGCTTAACACCAGAAATTTTTGCATGTTGACCTCTTCCTCAGTTGCCTGAATCTGCTCAATGTCTTTCATTTCCATCTGCAGGCACTCAATGGCAATCTCTCTCCACTGCCTTCCAAACAGCTTGGCGATGACCATCAGCTGCTGGTCAGTTAAGTTCTTTGTTTCAGTTCCATCTGAAAAGACACAGTGGGGAAAAAACACCACACAACCCCAAAACAAATCAGGCTTAATAGCACCCTTCTCATGAAGGCTGCAACTCAGTTCCACTGCTAGTTCTCTGTGTGGCCAAGGGACGTGGGATTAAGGTTTTATTGAGATGATTCCTTGGAGTTACTGAAGGAGGTGGAGGTTATGCAGCAAGGTCAGAGCCACGCACTGAAGAAAAGCATCTGAAGGACCCAGTAACCCAGCTCAGGAAGATGGCAGCAGCCAGAGGAGGGCCACAAAGTGGATCAGAAAGTTGGAGCATCTCTGCTACAAGGCTAGGCTGAGGGAGCTGGGGTTGTGCAGCCTGGAGAAGAGAAGGCTCCAGGGAGACCTTCTGGTGGCCTTGCAGTGCTTAATTGGGTCAACCAGAAAGCTGGGGGCAGACTTTTGAGCAGGGCCTGTTGGGGCAGGACAAGGGGGGATGGTTTGAACTGAAAGAGCCAGAGTCAGGCTGGGNAAATGGAGGTGCAAATTCCACACAGAACGACAGCATTGGAAGGGTCCTCTGGAGGTCATCTAGTCCAACCCTCCTGGGAGAGCAGGTTGCACACCTACAAAAGCAGCCTTTTCTCCTGTTTTTCGTGCTCAGGTTGAACCACAGAACTGTCAGGGCTGAAAGAGACCTCAAGGATCATCCAGTCCCAACCCTCCTGCCGTGGGCAGGGACACCTCACACTACAGCAGGTTGCTCAGAGCCACATCCAGCCCTGGCCCTGAACACCTCCTGGGATGAGGCTTCCACCAGAGCAGCATGTCAGAAGCCTGTTTTCCACCAAAATCCATGGAGCTCAGGATTTGTAACTGGGACAGCTGCTTCTCCTCTCCTCAGTTCCCCACTACAATGTGTAGGCAAACACTAGGAGAGGCCTCATCCCTGGAGGGGTTTCAAAGCCAGGGAGATGCAGTGCTGAGGGACATGGTTTGGTGGTGACCTGGCAGAGCTGTTAAGCCTTGGACTCAATGACCCCAAAGACCTCTTCCAACCAAAAATCATAGAGTCAGTCAGGGTTGGAAGGGACCTCAAGGATCATCCACCTCCAAACCCCCTGCCATGGGCAGGGACACCTCACACTAGATCAGGCTGCTCAGAGCCACATGCAGCCTGGCCTTAAACACCTCCAGGGATGAGGCTTCCACCTGGAAGCCTGGGCAACCTGTGGCAGGCTCTCACCACCCTCATGCTGAAGAACTTCTTCCTAACACCCAATCTGAATCTACCCACTGAGAGTTTTGCTCCATTCTCCGCAGTCCTATCACTACCTGACACCCTACAAAGTCCCTCCCCAGCTCAGTGGTGGAAAACATGAGCTCAGGTTCAATTCCTGAGCTACAAACACCAAAAAAACCCCAAAACCAACCAACCCTACCCACCCCAAACCTGTTGTTTTAAACAGGACAGTACCTGCAGGGCTGCCAGTCTTCTGTTTTTTGCGACAGGGCTCCTCTTCTGAAGATGGTTTCCTTTTTTTGACACCTAAGAAAGAAGCAGGAGGTGATGTCAGCTCATTCTCCCAGCCAGGTTCTGCTGGGGGATGCCCAAGAGCATTCTTAGCTGAAGCATCAAGCCAGGTGGGCAGAGAACAAGCAATGAGACTTACTGACTGTGCTCTTCCTCTGCTCGTTTTTGTTCTGGTCGTAATGAATCCAGTCACCTGGAGAGGAGTTTGCAGAGGAAACACAAGTGTGAAGCAGGAATTCCCATAGCTGTCACCCCCACCTCAACAGCCCTTGGGCACCAAACCAAGCTGTTGGGTGGTTTCCAGACCCTGAGCTGAGATTTTCCACCATGAGATGATTTTGCCTCCTTTTTTTTTTTTCACTCCAATGTGCTGCAGCACATCAGCCATAACATGCAATACAGATTCCCAATAAGGAAAGCTAATCTGGAGCATCCTCCCACACAGCCACAGCCCCCAAACCTGCTCCTGTTTGCTCACAGGGTGATTGCAACATGCACTGCACGACTCTTCTCTTTGGGGTTTTTAGCCCTTCCAGCCCCAAACCTCCTGATTTTCATCAGTAGGAATTTAGGTGCATCTGGAGGCTGAATGATCAGAGAATCACAGAACTGTCACAGCTGGAAGGGACCTCAGGGATCACCCAGTCCCAACCACCCTGCCATGGGGGACACCTCACACTAGATCATAGAATCAAGCATGTTGGAAGAGACCTCCAAGCTCACCCAGCCCAACCTAGCACCCAGCCCTAGCCAATCAACCAGACCATGGCACTAAGTGCCCCATCCAGACTCCTTTTAAACACCTCCAGGGATGGGCACTCCACCACCTCCCTGGGCAGCCCATTCCAATGCCAATCTCTCTTGCTGGGAAGAACTTCTTCCTAACATCCAGCCTGAACCTGCCCTGGCACAGCTTGAGGCTGTGTCCTCTCCTTCTGTCCCTGGGTGCCTGGCAGCAGAGCCCAACCCCAGCTGGCTACAACCTCCCTTCAGGTAGCTGCAGAGAGCAATGAGGTCTGCCCTGAGCCTCCTCTTGTGCAGGCTGCACACCCCCAGCTCCCTCAGCCTCTCCTCACAGGGCTGTGCTCCAGGCCCCTCACCAGCCTTGCTGCCCTTCTCTGGGCACCTTCCAGCACCTCAACATCTCTCTTGAATTGAGGGGCCCAGAACTGGACACAACACTCAAGGTGTGGCCTGACCAATGCTGAGCACAGGGGCAGAATAACCTCCCTGGTCCTGCTGGCCACACTGCTCCTGATCCAGACCAGGATGCCATTGGCCTTCTTGGCCACCTGGGCACACTGCTGGCTCATGTTCAGCTGCAAACCAGCACCCTCCAGCCACTCTGTCCCCAGCCTGTAGCACTGCTTGGGGTTGTTGTGGCCAAAGTGTAGAACTCTGCACTGAGCCTTGTTCAATCTCATCCCATTGGCCTCTGCCCACCCATCCAGCCTGCTCAGGTCCCTCTGGAGGGCTCAGGTTACTCAGAGCCACATTCAGCCTGTTGACAACATCCAGTTGACAACTTCTCTCTCTTACCCCTTCTGCCCTGTTCATGATTTCTTTGGCCTGGGGCAGCAGCCAGGGAAAGCACAGAGGGCTGCAAGGAGGCCAGGCAGGGAGTCATCATAATTCCTGCCTGCAGGAATAGCCCTTCCTGCATTTCCCACCTTGTGCTGCTGACAGTGCTGCTAGAACCAGAGACTCACAGTGTCAGGGGCTGGAAGGGACCTCCAAAGCTCATCAGTGTAGAACCCTGCACTTAGCCTTGTTAAATCTCATCCCACTGGCCTCTGCCCACCCATCCAGCCTGTCCAGGTCCCTCTGCAGGGCTCAGGTTGCTCAGAGCCACATCCAGCCTGGCCTTACAGACCTCCAGGGATGAGGCTTCCACCACCTCCCTGCCCCAACTCCTGCATCTCCTCAGCAGGTTGGAGGACCAAAGACTCACTCTCTCGCAGTTTTGCTTTCCACACGGTCGCCTCCGACTCCAGCTCCACCAAAGACAAGGTGAAGTCATCAGGTTTCTCCAAATAGACCTCAATGTAGCTTTTCAGTTTCAAGAGAGATCCATCCACAAACTCAATTTCCTGGGCAATGTAAAAAGTGCTCACAATAAGTATTGTTTCCCTGACAGAAAGCAAAGAGGAGGAACTTGGCTGTGGGCACAGAGCCCAGCTCTGAACTCCCCAGAGCTCTGCTGCCAACTTCAGCACCAAGATTTCACTCCAAGCTTCTAGGGCACCAGGAGGCAAATGCCTCCTGCAGCATGTGAAAGGTGTCCCTAATGCAGTGCAGGAACATGCAGGGAAAGCCATTTTTGTAGAATCAAGACTGGAAATGCCCTCTAAGATCATGAAGTCCAACTGGCAACCCAGCACCATCATGCCCACTAAACCATGGCCTGCAGTGCTATGTCTACACTGTTTCAACAGAATCACATAACTTTAGAGGTTGGAAGGGACCTCCAAAGCACATCCAGTTCCAAACCCCCTGCCAGAGCAGGATCTCCCAGAGCAGGTCACACAGGAACACATCCAGGTGGGTCTTGAACATCTCCAGAGAGGGAGACTCCACAGCCCCCCCCGGGGAGCCTGTTCCAGGCTTCTGTCACCCTCACAGGGAAAAATTCCTCCTCCTGTTTCCATGGAACTTCCTCTGCCTCAGTTTCCACCATTGCCCTTGTGCTGGCATTGGGCATCACCCAGCAGAGCTGGCTCCAGCCTCCTGGCACTCACCCTGCACACATTGATNCAGGGCACACAGGAACACATCCAGGTGGGTTTGGAAAGTCTCCAGAAAAGGAGACTCCACAACCTCTCTGGGCAGCCTGCTCCAGGGCTCTGGCACCCTCACCACACAGAAGTGTCTCCTCATGTTGGGGTGGCACCTCCTGTGCTCCAGCTTGGACCTGCTGTCCTGTCATTGGGCACCACCACAGAGAGCCTGGCACCTTCATCCTGACACCCACCCCTCAGATATTATAGACATTTGATCAGATCTCCTCTCAGCCTTCTCCTCTCCAGACTGAACAGCTCCAGAGCTCTCAGTCTCTCTTCACAGCAGAGATATTCAAGTTCTCCAATCATCCTCACAGCCTTTGTTGGACTCTCAGCAGCAGACCTCTCTTGAACTGGGGAGCTCAGAACTGGACACAGTATTCCAGGTGTGGTCTCATCACAGAGGGTAGAGTAGTGAGGGATGGAGAACCTGCCTAGATCTGCTGGCCAGGGCTGGCAAAGAAAGTGATGCCCCCCAGGATGCCATTGGCTCTCTTGGCCACAGGGCACATTGCTGTCCCACAGACACCTCCAGGGATGGGGACTCCACCACTGCCCTGGTCAGCCTGGTCCAGGCCTTCACAACCCTTATGGGGAAGAAATTGTTCCTCATGCCCAACTTTAACTTCCCCTGCTGCACTTTCAGGCCATTTCCTCTTGCCCTATTGCTTTTTCCCTGGGAGAAGAGACCAACCCCCACCTGGCTCCAGCCTCCTTCCAGGCAGCTGCAGAGAGACAGAAGGTCTCCCCTCAGCCTCCTTTTCTCCAGGCTGAACACTCTGAGAATCCCAGGATAGAAAAGACTTCAAGAGAAGTCTTTCTGAAGACTTCTGGAGAAAAAGCATGGTCTAAAGAAGATGAATCCTGTCCAGCTGAACCTTGAAAGTGTCCAAACTTTTGCACCATGCTCCTGCTGAAGCTGCAATGCCCGAGGGGAGCGCTGTGCAAGGAGCTTACCTCTGGAGTGACCTCAGCCTCTGGCTCACACAACAGTCTGTATCTCTTCCCATTCTGAAGTAGCTTCTGGCACACAGGTGGCTTGTCAATTTTAATGAATTTCTTATTGGAATGTTTCACAGCTCTTGAGATGTCCTGAAATGTTAAAAAAATCACCTAAAGGTTACTTCTGTCAGTAATTCACATTGAAAACCTTGATGGGGCTCCTTGGCCCTTTTCTCTGGCCTCAAAACCCACCAAATAAACTTCTTCAGCTATTGAATGAGCCCTGGAGCAGGCTGCCCAGAGAGGTTGTGGAGTCTCCTTCTTTGGAGACTTTCCAAACCCAGCTGGATGTGTCCCTGGTGTGCTCTACTCTGGGTGATCCTGCTCTGGCAGGGGGATTGGACTGGATGATCTCTGGAGGTCCCTTCCAACCCCTAACCTCCTGTGATTGTGCTATGCGGATGAAATAAGACAGAAGAGGTCTGCAACCTGACTAAGAATAAGGTTATTCACTGTGGAAAGCTGGGGACTGACTGTTTAGGCTGTCAGGTAGTGATAGGACTGGGGGAAATGGAACCAAGCTAGAAATGGGGAGATTCAGACTGGAGGTTAGGAAGAAGTTCTTCAGCATGAGGGTAGTGAGACACTGGCACAGGTTGCCCAGAGAGGTGGTGGAAACCTCATCCCTGGAGGTGTTTAAGGCCAGGCTGGATGAGGCTCTGGACACCCTGATCTAGTGTGAGGTGTCTCTGCTCATGGCAGGGAGGTTGAAACTGGATGATCCTTGTGGTCTCTTCCAACCCTGACTGACTCTATGATTTTTGGTTGGAAGAGGTCTTTGGGGTCATTGAGTCCAAGGCTTAACAGCTCTGCCAGGTCACCACCAAATCATGTCCCTCAGCACTGCATCTCCCTGGCTTTGAAACCCCTCCAGGGATGAGGCCTCTCCTAGTGTTTGCCTACACATTGTAGTGGGGAACTGAGGAGAGGAGAAGCAGCTGTCCCAGTCACAAATCCTGAGCTCCATGGATTTTGGTGGAAAACAGGCTTCTGACATGCTGCTCTTCCATAGCAGCTTCTTAGTGAGTACATTGGTCATGACTTCACTGTTACATCTTCACTTGGCAGAGCTTTTTTGGTATGCAACATCTCATTACATACATATAATCACAGAATGCCAGAAAGGTGGGGGCTGGAAGACACCTCTGGACATCATCCAGTCCATCTCCCCCTGCTAAAGCAGGGCACCCACAGCAGCTTGCCCAGCAGCACAATCCCATGGCGGGGTTGGAATCTCTCCACACAAGGAGACTCCACAACCTCTCTGCACAGCCTTCTCCAGGCCTCCAGCACCCTCACACCAAAAAAGTTTCTCCTCCTGCTCAGGTGGAGCCTCCAGGGTGTGCCTGTTGCCCCTGGTTCCTAGCACTGGCCACTACTAACAAAAGTCTGGCTCCATCCTCTGTCCTTCAGACTTGAGAAGATCCCCTCTGGGGCTGCTCTTCTCCAGCCTCAACAGCTTCAGGGCTCTCAGCCTTTCCTGCCCACAGAGATGCTTCAGGACCCTCAGCATCCTCATGGCTCTCTGTTGGATTCTCCCCAGCAGTTCCCTGTCTCTCTTGAGGCGAGGAGACCAGAATTGCATACAAGACTCCAGATGCAGCCTCACCAGAGCAGAGTAGAGGGGGAGGAGAACCCCTCTTGAACTCCTGAAGCAAAGGAGTCCTAGATGAAGTGATGGAAGCAGGGGAGCTCCTGGCTGAAATGATGGAAGCAAGGAGTGTGCTGGGTGAGGAGCAAGAGCAGGGAAAACAATGCTGTGGCCAGTTAGCCACGCCAGAGGAACTGGGCAAAGGGTTCAGACCACAGACACAAATGGGTTGTTACACAACAAACAGCGCAACAGTGGGGTGAGAAGAGCATCTCTCCACCACAGCCCACCCTCAAGGCAGCACCTGCCATCAGCAGCCCTGCCAGCCTTTCCTGGCCCACAGCAGCCATACCTTTATAAAGGAGTCGTTGTTGGTAGCCACGTAGACCCGGAAGGACAAGGAGGGGTGCTGGTCAACCACTTTGTAGAGGATGACAGCACCGTGGTACTGCACCGGCTCCTGGCTCTGGAGGAGAGGCCCCACGGGTGACAAGGAGCTCACCAGCCACTTGATGTGCGACGCAGAGTAGTCTGCGCAGGGCTCGATGGCCGCACCTTCCCCTTTGATGTGCAGAACCTTGAAGGCCATGGTGGCACCGTGACCTGCGGGGACATGGCATCACCTCAGCACCCGCGGTGGGCAGGGGGAGCCAGCAACCTCCCATGCCCACTGGACCAGCGGCCAGCACTCACCCTCCAGGCAGAGGGAGTGGGGAAACTGGATGGAGGTGAGAGCGGGAGCCGAGTCGCAGCGCACATCGAAGAGGGGGCCACCCACAATCCAGGGCTGCTTCACCAGGCTGGCATACTTGCTCCAGGACAAGAGGGAATAGGTGATTTTGACAGCCCCTGTCACCTCGAAAATCAGCCCAGTGAGGCTGCACTGGTATGTCCCTTCTCCATCCAGCTGCAGCCTGCCGTGGGCAACAGGGATCCAGTTAGTTTAGTTTCCACCTCTTAGTAAATACCATAACAATGTGGTTAGCAGGGGACAACAAACAAATTCCCATCCCAGCAGGCACAGAGAACTTTATCTGAACAGTACAGAAGTCAAACCAAATTTCCCTCCCCGCCTCCAGTTTCTATGTTTAAACCATCCCTGGAGTGTTGAAAACTGGCCAGGAGGACACCCAGCCAGCACATGCAAAGGAACTGCACTGAGCTGCTTTGCATAACACTTCCTACACACAAAGCAGCTGCTTCCACGAGAAGGGCTCAGCCTGGCTCCCACTGAGCTCAGAGCTAACATCATACAGGGGCAAGGTCACTGCCACACATGGACAAGAGGAGCATCACACATGGAAAAGGTCAACAGCAAATGGACAACACCAACAACCTGCATAGCAAAGGTCAACACCAAACATAGACAACAGCAACAACCTGCATGGAGAAGGTCAACAGCAACAACCTGCAGGCACAACAAACCCAACAGCCTGCATGGCAAAGGTCAACACCAAGCACAGACAACAGCAACAACCTGCCTGGCAAAGAGCAACAGCAAACACAGACAACAGTAACAACCTGCATGGAAAAGAACATAAACCCCTTGCAGGATAAAGGTCAACAGCAACACCAACATCACACATGGACAACATTTACACATGGACAGCATCACACATGAACAACAAGAGGGTGGGGAGACACAAGTTGTCCAGGGAAATTGTGGATTCCCCATCCCTGGAGGTGTTTCAAGGCCAGGGTGGGCAGGGCCTTGATCGACCTGGTCTGGTGGAAGGTGTCTGACTGCAGGGGGTTGAAACTGGATGATTTTTAAGGTCCTTTCCAACCCAAACCACTCTGTGATTCTATGAACATCATATATGGACACCATCACACACTGACAGCACCAACATCATAGACAGGAGAACACCAACATCACACACTGATGATAGCTTCCACACCACAGAAAGGAAGCATGGAGCTGGAAGGCAGAGGAAAACACAAGGTCAATGCAAATCAGCAGGATGAGTGTTCCTGAGCAGCAGAGCAAGACCCCTTCATGTAGCTCCAGACTAAAATAAGCCCTTAAAAATGTGCCTGATGTTAACCCCTGCAGCAAGACAAGGCAGGCAGGAAGCCATCCTAAGAGCTCCCTTGGAGGCAGCACAGGCAGCTGCTGGGCTCTTCACTTCGGAGGATTTGGGGACATCTCCTGGTAGAACTCCAAAGGTCTCCTGTGCAGCCAGGTTCAGCTTTTTGCCACTTCAACTCAAGAGAGAAGCATCTTGAGGAGAGCACTGCAGACGTATACCCATCACAGGAAAAACAAATCCATACACATGCTGTCCTCCAGACAGGATCCTGGGGGTCACCTGCTCCTTCTGGTCCTACAGACAAACACATTTGAAAAGGAGATGACAGAGCAGAAGGATGATGTGCAGGTAAGTCTCACGGAGGGAAATCTGTGGGGTGGGTCTGTTAAAAACCTACATTTTCCTTCCTGCAGTGGTGGCAGGGTGGTAGGCAGCTCACTCCTGAGGAGGAAGCAGGGAAATCAGNGGGCTTCCTCCTCCTCCTCTTCATCTACAAAAAGAGTTTGAAGAAAGTGTCTCAGCCTCCAGCAGGCTTCTGCTCACACATTCACCCTCTCCTTTGCTTACCTTCAGAACCTTCAAGTAGCTACCACTAGCGATATGAGCGCGGACCCCGCCGGCACCGTGAGCGCGGACCCTCCGGGCACCGTGAGCGCGGAGCCCGCCGGCACCGTGAGCGCGGACCCTCCGGGCACCGTGAGCGCGGACCCCGCCGGCACCGTGAGCGCGGACCCCGCCGGCACCGTGAGCGCGGCCTCAAGTCGCACCAGGGGAGGTGTAGGGTGGACATTAGGAACAATTTCTTTACTGCGGGAGTGGTCAAGCACTGGAACAGGCTGCCCAGGGAGGTGGTGGAGTCCCCATCCCCGGAGGTGTTCAAAAATAGACATGGCACTTCAGGGCATGCTTTAATGGCTACGGTGGTGTTGGGTTGATGGTTGGACTTGATCTTTGAGGTCTTTTCCACACTTAATGATTGTATGCTTCTATAAAACCCCCAGGAGAACACTGCTAAGGCTAAGTCCTTGCACACACACTCGCACACCTGCATGTGCAGCATGGGGATGAAGCTGAACACCAAGCTACAGCTTCTGCCTGAAGCTCCCAACTTGCCCAAACCACTGGGTGTTAAGAAATAGCCATGCCCAGAATGAGTCTTATCATGCTGAGTACAAAGTTCAACCACCTGGTGTAGAAGCTGGTCCAGCAAGCAGGAAACCAGACTGTCCACAGTGTAATTCTCCCCAAAAGACAATCGCAGAATGTCAGGGGCTGGAAAGGACCTCCAAAGCTCATCCAGTCCAACCCCCCCGCCAGAGCAAGATCTCCTATACCAGATCACACAGGAACCCATCCAGGCAGGCTTTTAATATCTCCAGAGAGGGAGCCTCCACAGCCCCCCTGAGCAGCCTGTTCCAGGCTTCTGGCACCCTCACAGGGAAAAAATTCCTCCTCATGTTTCCATGGAACTTCCTCTGCCTCAGCTTCCACCATTGCCCCTTGTGCTGGCATTGGGCATCACCCAGTAGAGCCTCCTGCCACTCACCCTGCACACCTTTATCACCGTTGCTGAGGTCACCTCTCAGCCTCCTCCTCTCCCAGCAGCACAGCCCCAGCTCCCTCAGGCTCTCCTCATAACAGAGCTGTTCCATTCCCTTCAGCATTGCAGGCTCATGGTCACCGTCCCATCCACCAGGACCCCCAAATCCTTTGCCCCTTCACTGCCTCCCAACAGCTCAGTCCCAACCTGTCCTGCTCCCTGGGGCTGTTCTTTCCCAGGTGCCAGACTCTCCCCTTGCCCTTGCTGAATTTCATTCCATTTCTCCCTGCCCACCCCTCAGCCTGTCCCAGTCTGGCTGAATGGCAGCACAGCCTCTGCTGTGGCAGCCACTCCACCCAGCTTGGTGCCATCAGCAAACTTGCTGGCAGTGCCTCTGTGCCCTCAGCCAGGTCATTGATGAATATATTGAACAGAACTGGTCCCAGTAGTGACCCCTGTGGGACCCCAGTAGTGACAGGCCTCCAGCTGGACTCCATCCCATTGACCACAACTCTCTGGCTTCTTTCCTTCAACCAGTTCCCAATCCACCTCACTCCCTGACCACCCAGACCACACTACCTCAGTTTATCCAGAAGGATGCTGTGGGAGACAGAACCAAATGCTTACTGAAATTGAAATAAACCACATCCACTGCTCTGCCATCACCTATCCACCTGCTGATGTCCTCATCAAAGGCTCTCAGGTTGGTCAAACACAACTGTCCCTTGGTAAAACCACACTGGCTGCTCCTAATCACTCCATTGTCTTTTAAGGGTGGCCAAGGCCTCCTAATGATACCCAAGGAAGCAGAGCTGACACATCAGGTCAACACTTCCAGCCCCAAGGGTGGGTTTTGCAGCAGAGGTGACAAGGTGTGAGGCTGGGCTGGTTGCCAGCTCCCGCTCCCCATCCTACCAACACCCTTCCTGCGAGCAGGGACGACAGCCAAGCTGTTCCAAAGTCACCTTGGCCAATCAGCACCCTCTTGGGCAAGCAGATGAGTGGGAGGCAAAACATGTAATGCCTGGAAAGCATCAGGCAGGCAGCATGCCCTAGCCTTGGGTTCCTTCTCATGGCCATGCTGGTGCCTGAGCTGCTGCCGGGTGGTAGTTCCCATGGCATGCAGAATCTCCACCTAGCACCTCCCCATGCTGGGTTACATCAGCAAACCAAGACAGGCACCATGCCAGGCATGCAGCCCTGCACCCCCCACTCCTTGCTCTCCACCAAGTCAGACTTGAGGTGGCCCTGGGCAGCCTGACCTAGTTGCAGGTGTCCTGCTGACTGCAGAGGGGTTGGACAAGATGACCTTTGAGGGTCCCTTCCAACTCAATGCAATCTCCGAATCCATTTTGCCCAAAGACATGGAGGTGACATCTGACTAAATCACTCTCCTGCCGTCAGTTAGCACCACCCTCGAGCATCCCTCATCCATGCTGGCTCCCTCATGCCTTCCAAGGGAGTTGTAAGGAACCAAGCACACTCACCTGACCTTCTTCCATCTGACTCCTCTGCATCTGATGAGAAAAAGCTTTGCAATTAGTTACTTACAGGCCATCAATTTTCCCTGAAACCAGAGCAAGCCACCAGTGGCATAACCAACATCAGCACAAACCCTCCAGCTCCTCATCCACTGCAAACGTTTCCTCTAATTCTTTTCCTGTCCGTCCTGTTTTGTCACTTCAGCAGCCAACTCTGAAGTAGATTTATGGCCTCCTGCTGTTTGGACAACTTATGTGGTGTAAAAACAACTGCCTGTATTGTGTCTGGGTGTTGTGTCAACATCAGCTGCTGCTCTGCTCTCCTTGCTCAGCTCACAACCCAGCTGGGAAGTCAGCAGCTCACAAAACCATCATCCTGCTCCTCATAGAACCATGCAACGGTTTGAGTTGGAAGAGATCTTTAAAGTCATTGAGTCCAACTATCAACCCAGTACTGCCAGCTCACCACTAATCCATGGCCCTCAGCATCACATCTACACAGGGTTTGAAAGCCCTCCAGGGATGGGGACTCCACTGCTGCCCTGGGCAGCCTGGGCCAAGAGCTTCACAGCCCTTTTGAGGGAGAAATTGTTCTTCGTATCCAACCTAAACCTCCCCTGGGGTAACTCAAAGCTGTTTCCTCTTATCCTATCCCTTTTTCCTCAGGAGAACACCCCCCACCTGGCTCCAGCCTCCTTTCAGGGAGCTGCAGAGAGCCAGAAGGTCTCCCCTCAGCCTCCAGGCTGAACACCCCCAAGTCCCTCAGCTGCTCCTCCCCAGCTGTTCTCCAGACCCTTCACCAGTTTCGCTGCCCTTCTTTGGACCCACTCCAAGCCCTCAGTGTGCTTCTTGGAGTGAGGGTCCCCAGTCTGAACCCAGGATTTGAGGTGCAGCCTCCCCAGTGCCCAGTACAAGGGGACAATTGCTGCCCTGGTCCCACTGGCCACATCATTGCTGACCCAAGCAAGGATGCTGGTGGCCTTCTTGGCCACCCAGGCACACTCTGGCTCATCTTCAGCTGGCTGTTGACCAATCCCCTCTGATCTTTTTCCACCAGGTAGCTTTCCCACCACCCTTCTTCTAGCCTGGAGCATGCACACAAGCACTGAATTAGCAGTCTGAGCCAATAACCCTGAAACCATCCCCATGGAAAGCATCTGGTTTAAGCTGAAAGGACATCAGAAGGCAATGCTCACCTGCCTCATCTTCTGAGCTGCTGCTGGAGCTGCTTTCTGAGCTGTCCTCTCCTTAAGGAAATTAAATCCCGTTAGTGAAATACAGAATGAAACAAAGCGGGGCCAAGGCCACAGCTTACTAACAAGATACATTCAAGAGTTTAGATATATCAGCTGGGTCCACAAATTAGAGAACTAAACTACTGAGGCACCCTTAGGCAGAAAGCAGCACCAGAGCATCACATCCCAGCCACAGAGGAGGCTTAGGGGTCACCCAGACCCCTCTGAAGGATCCATGAGATGTTCAGGACGCTGAATTTTAATGTTTTACACCATCTGGAGCTATTTTGGATGCTTCATCCAAGGCACATCCAGGCTCACCCTGTTAAATTATGATGTGCTGTGGCATGCCCCCAAGGTGGGATAAGCATTGGTGGGATCAGCTGTGACATGACTCATGGGGATGGGCCACGCACAGCTTCAACGACTTACTCGGTCAAATGGAGTTGAGGTACCAGCATGGCAAAACAATGGGCCTGAGGAGTTGCAGCAGTGCCTAAGAGGTGGCTTTAACATGCTGTGGGGACATGGTGGCTTTCCCATAGGCAGGGAAAGCCCTCGGCCGCTTGGGTGCTTACCTGCTGGGTGCTCCTCAACTGAGCCATCTCCCTCCGTGCTGCTGGCCACTACTTCTGGAAGAGAAAAAGAGTTGAGGGGTAGCAGCTGGAAAGAGATGCAGCTCTTAAAAGCAGCACTTATTAAATTGTCATTTCTGTCCCAAAGGATGGACATTCCCTAGGGAAGAAAAACATATCTGACAAAATTCCCATACCTTTTTCATCCGAGGAGAGTGACTCAGCTCCGCTGGAAGACAAGACAGGAAACAAATCAGCAGAGCCATCTCCACACAAGCAGGCATGGCTCAGAATCCCACCATGCTGGGGGCTGGAAGGGACCTCTGGAGATCGTCCAGTCCAACCCCACTGCTAAAGCAGGGCACCCACAGCAGCTTGCCCAGCAGCACAATGCCAGGGGGGTTTGGAAGCTCTCCACACAGGGAGACTCCACAACCTCTCTGGGCAGCCTGCTCCAGGCCTCCAGCACCCTCACAACAAACAACTTTCTCCTCCTGCTCAGATGCAACCTCCTGGCTTCCAGTTTGTGCCTTTTGCCCCTTGTCCTGTCCCTGGGCACCACTGACAACAGCCTGGCCCCAGCCTCTTGTCCCCCACAGCTCCTTTAGCTCTTGCTGAGCATTGCTCAGATGCCCTCAGGGGCTGCTGTTCTGCAGGCTCTCAGCCCCAGGGCTCTCAGCCTTTGTTCCTCACAGAGCTGCTCCAGGCCCCTCAGCATGTATGCAGCCTCCCCTGGACTCTCTCCAGCAGTTCCCTGTCTCTCTTGAACTGGGGAGCCCAGAAATGGTCACAATACTCCAGCTGTGGCCTCAGCAGTGCAGAGCAGATTGGGAGGAGAACCTCATTTGACCTGCTGGTGACATTTCCCCATCCCTCTCCACTGGCATCACTCCCAGCCTGTGGCAGGGAAGCAGAGGCTGTAAGGCAGCTTAGGATGGAAGGTTGGTAACAAATTGTCTCAAACATCCCCCACGGTCCTGGCTCTCAGTCTTGCCATGCCAAGGACATCTGGCTTTGCTGCAAATTTCTCACTGGCACAAGTCCTCAGACCTTGGCCCCTTTGCCAAGTGCCCAGGAGCAGTGTGCCAAGCACCCGCTGTTTTTGGTACCCATCCAACCAATGGTCTTCAGCAGCACAGACAGCAGAGATAAACACAGTGGCTTAGACATGCAAATAACTCCAACAGACCCTCTCACATGTTCATGGCCTGTGGCAAACTCAGAGCAAGCTTCCTTCTCCTGAGAAGAAGAAATGTGCTAGTTCTGCCATTCATGGATAAAGATCCAGTCTGGAAAACCTTTCCAGAGGTCTGCACAGCTCCACAATGTCCTTCCTGCTGCACCACTGAATACCCACCACCAAAGCTGCTGCTGAGGAAGGGAATTGCAGCAGTTATCACAAATCAGGAGGTGACATCCAGCTCTCCATTGCAAATACCTCAGCAGTAAACACCTCACAAGCAAATATCTCAGCCCATCTGCCAGGCCAGTGCCCAGTTGGAATGGCAACAGTATGCCATGTGGGCAGGGAAGGAGCATCTACACCCTTGCTGGAGGCCGGTGAGAGGTATCATTGCCACCTCAGTGATTCCAAGAGATCACAGGATCCCAGCATGGTAAAAACTGGAAGGGACCTCTGGAGATCATCCAGTCCAACCCCACTGCTAAAGCAGGGCACCCACAGCAGCTTGCCCAGCAGCACAATGCCATGGAGGGTTGGAAGCTCTCCAGACAAGGAGACTGCACAACCTCCCTGCACAGCCTGCTCCAGGCCTCCAGCACCCTCACAACAAACAATTTTCTCCTGCTGATCAGATGGACCCTCCTGGCTGCCAGTTTGTGCCCTTCGCCTCTGGTCCTCTCCCTGGGCACCACTGACAAGAATCTGCCCCCATCCTGTGCCCCTCAGCCTTGAGAAGATCCCCTCTGGGGCTGCTCTTCTCCAGCCTCAACAGCTTCAGGGCTCTCAGCCTTTCCTGCCCACAGAGATGTTCCAGGACCCTCAGCATCCTCATGGCTCTCTGTTGGGCTCTCCAGCAGTTCCCTGTCTCTCTTGGAACAGGGAGCCCAGAACTGCATACAAGACTCCAGATGCAGCCTCACCAGGGCAGAATAGAGGGAGAGGAGAACCCCTCTTGAACTCCTGAAGCAAAGGAGTCCTAGATGAAGTGGTGGAAGCAGGGGAGCTCCTGGCTGAAATGATGGAAGCAAGGAGTGTGCTGGGTGAGGAGCAAGAGCAGGGAAAACAATGCTGTGGCCAGTTAGCCACGCCAGAGGAACTGGGCAAAGGTTTCAGACCACAGACACAAGTGGGTTGTTACACAACAGCATCTGTGCTACCAAACTGTATCTTAAAAACAAACGGGAGGGTTGTGGCTTCCAAACTGTATCTTCAAAACAGATAAATAATGACCTAGTAGCTGCGGGATCTGGAGCAAGTCTACACATACCCCAGGGACGGGGCCTGAGCCAAGAGCTGTTTGTGTAACCCTTCCACCTCTCGCACCGGCCTCCTCTTGAGCTAAAAACAGGGAAGCAGGAGGGGGAAAAAAAAAGGCTCCCCAAGCACTCAGTACTAGGAATGATTTTCGTTCCTTAACAAGAGGGCATCTCACCAGCTTTATCCCCACAGCCCTGCGAGAGCGGCAGGTCAGGATGTGGTTGCCCAGCCCCTGCCGAAGCTTTAGCGGGCAAAAGATAAACCAAGCTCCGTCCTAAACAGTGCCAGCTGCCGGTTGTTGGGGCGACCCCCTCGGGGGGAATCCCGAGAGGGCTGCTGAGCCGGGGACCGGGGGAGCGGCAGGGCTGGGGGAACGGGAACCGCCGTGGGGAGCAGCGGGGCCGGTGCGGCTGCGGGCTGCCGGGGGAGGGGAGCAGCGAGGCCGGTGCGGTGCGGGCTGCCGGGGGAGGGGAGCAGCGGGGCCGGTGCAACCGGGAGCCCTGGGGTTGCAGCAGGACCGGGGGGACCCCGGCCCGTAGTGGGAGCGGGGTCGGGGGAACCGAGCCCGGGGGACCGGAGCCTGAGGGAGGAGCGGGGTCGGAGAAGCGAGGACTCCTAGCGGAGCAGTGGGTCCGGGGCAACCGAGTCCGGGGGAGGAGCTGGGGCGGTGCAACGGAACCCCCGGGTGAGGGGAGGAGCGGCCCCTTGGGAAGGGAGCATGGGGGAGGGGCGGGAACGCCGCTGGCTCGCTCGGCGCTTTTGTCTGCCGAAGGATGCCGAGATGGTGGGGGGGGGGGGCTTTGGGACCCCCTGGTGCAGGTGCAAAGCTGAGCTCTGGGCCCCCAAACTCAGCTGTGGGAGGTTTCCTTNAAGAAGCTGGGAGTGCAAAGGCGCCACGGGGTGGGGGTCCGCAGTAAGGCAGCAAAAGGCGAGCGGGAGGATACAGGGAAGGGCACAGCAAGGCCCGGGGGGGATGCCCAGCGGGGCTGGGGAAGCGCGGGGCTCCCGACGATGCTGGGGAGAGCCCCAGGAGGCGGCCAGGACCACCTTTCTCTCCGCTCACCTGTCGGGCTCCTGCCCGTTAAGGGCCATCGCTGCGGGAGGCGGGAGTGGCGGGGGGCGGGGGGGGAAGGGCCCAGCGCGGGGGGCGGGCGGGGGGCGGGGGGGGGAC